>MJUU01060147.1:29356-54796 GCA_002080025.1 Modiolus philippinarum | reverse complement strand
AGGACTTATGACAATCGATTTTAATCAATCAGATTAAAAAGTCAACGATTTATAAAATGGATCAGTTAGATTTAATGTTAAAGTGAACTTGAAACGATATGATATTTCACTTAAAGCCTATAGACAAATAATATTAAAGTATTTATTATTCTTTTAAATTTCAAATGTTCCAACACACTACATGTATGTCTTGAGACATACACATTAGTTCAAAACGTTCTTAATGGTCAATATTTCAATCGAGCCATTCCAGGCATTTGGGTTGAGGTTATTTCCCTATAAACTGTTGGCCCGGGGGTGGGCTGGTCTGAAAATTTACGGGGATGTTCCTCCAGTAGTCCAAAACCCTGACCCTTTTCTAGACAAATTTTGATGGATTCCTAACCCCTTTTCTAAACAAATGCGTAAAAATATAGTAAACCTTCTTAGAGAACAATTTGGTCAATTAAGTTGTTCAAATGCAATTTTCATTAACTTATTCCCGCTGAAAAATGTTTTCATGACATGAATGTTACCAGATATTCTGCTAGATAACTCATTATAGACAAGGAAATTTGACCCCTTTCAAGACAAGATTAAAAGTTATACTCCATTCTAGACAATTCAGCTGAAAATGCTATCCCGTGTGTCGGAACATACCCAGCAACACATAAATATGCAGTGCCCCCCCCCCGGGACTGTTAGCGAAATGATAGGTTAAGTGATATATTAGTTCGCCAACTATCAACAATCTGTTTTAACTTCAACTAGATACCCTGTAGATGGTAGTCTGTGGGGTAGCAGTTTTACCTTGATTCAAAGTTCACCAACCTTGGTATGGGACACATTGCTAGTAACCTATCAACATGCAAGACTGAGACAAAAACATACGAAACAAAGACAATTTTCTCCCATCTCGGACAAGGGAATCCAATTGTATTCGCGGTGAAAGATTTTTCTGTCTTACACAGGGGGCGTAAGACAAGCTACACGCATTTATTCCCGCCAATATTATCATAACAATATTTGATAAATGGGGGTAATAAATAATGCGTGAAAGATATTATGAAAACATATAGAAATTTTGTCATTTTCTAAAAACCGCCCCTCATAATAACGAAGTTACATACCAAATATGAACACCTTATCCCTAATATTTTCATTCTTTTTTTTAATGTCTACAAATTTGGTACCGACCAGAGACATTAATTAACGGGCATTCTCTTTACTGACAGAAAGCGCTCAATATGAAGGCTTGTTTAGGGTGGGTCCCACTACGATATCCAAGTAAACCCGGGCTATAAAATATCAGATATCCCAATAATTATTGAGATATCCCATATACCATGGACAAAATATCCCATATCCTTGTCAGTTGTGTCTCAAATATCCCATATCCCATTTTTGAAAATCGTATATATCCCAACTAGTATACCAACAAGCCTTCATTATGAGGAACTCGCATACCAAATATGATAAAACCCTACCACTAAACTATGAACTGCTATAAGCAAGATAAGGGTTTTTGTTCATTGCCCTCAGGGCAAGGTCAAAATGTCTACAAATATCGTACCACCAGAAAGCTCTCATCACAAGGAAGTTGCATACCAAACAGGATCAAAGAGGCGCGGATCCAGGCAATTTGAAAAGGAGGGAGGGGGTCCAATAGATAAGACTATATATAAGATAAGATTTTATTTCACGATCATTGGCACATGAACAGGGTAATAAGCCTAATAACATATAACAATCGTGATTACATCAGGAACAAAACAAACATCAAGACATCAAGAACATTTATATTCCAAAGAACAATACAGAGGGGTGGACAGGATGTGTCTTTCTCCCTTCTCCCACCCAATTGCTCCTTTCTCTCGTACTTTCTCTCATTTTCTCCGCCCCGCTTTCCTGTCTCCCATCCCCTCTCTCCCAGTCTCTCTTTAATTTTTTCCTCTCCCTTCTCCCTTTCTCAGCCCGGCTTTCTCTCAGTCTTCTTTAACCCTGTCAGCCCCCTCAATACAACATTCCTATACATGATAAAAATATATGGAACATTATTGCATTATTCAGGAACACAATACAAATTTGTAACATTTGCATTATTTAGGAACAGCGACATCAGTGATAGAAGTAAACTAGACNGGTGTCTATTGACATTTTACGTGTGAAAACAACAGTTTTCTTGGTGACAGCGGGACCCTAGTCACTATTGATTTAATGATGTCGGTATAAACTGGTAACCGGACATTTCAAATAAAAAATGAAGACAAATCACGATGAATGTGATTAGAGTCTTAGTACTATAAAAATTAAGCATCTTTTAAAACCTTTGACTGATCTAGATAATTTATTTTCTAAGTAAGTTGTTTTCCGTCACACAATTTTCAAAAATCTCTCCTTAATTTGTTGCCACATTGCACAGTCGTAATGAAATCAATTTGTCAATTGGTTAAATAATTCTTACCCTAGTTTTTTCTCTAAAATGAAGCTTTGACATGAAATGTAAGCCTAGTGAGGGTCTTTTGTGGTCTTCCGTTTATTTTACGTTTCTTTGAGCAAAAAATGACCGTGACTAACAAAATTTTATGTATTGGCAGTCCGGTGTTTGGAGCCTCCATGTTGACTTTTAATTCAAGCGAAAGGGCATCACTTATCAAACTTGTGCATTGTGTGCTTACTTCTATAATAATAGAAGTAATGATATATCATTATTGTATTGAAAGACATCGCGTGTGAAGATCTCTGGTATTTTTTTTTTTCAAGTGACAAGTAATTCAATTTTGTTAGTATAAAATGCGTCTTAGATATTTTAAGTTTCTAATTTCTTTACATATCATATCAACGTTATTATATACAATTTCTATATTTATATTTTCCGTGTTTATACAGAGTTACTTATATAAGCTTCCTTATGTCTGAGCCTGATTTAAGCACCGTTTAATTTAATCTTATTCCCAGGTTAATGTGACTTTTATATTATTCGTACGAAATGCTCGTAAAAAATATCTTATTCCACTAAGTCAAAAACAGATAAATTTGATGAAGTAATAATCGAATTTTTTGTCTGAAAAAGACAGAAGGAATTTACGAGGATTTAACAACACATTGTTATAAATTGTGGAAAGTCGTAATCGTCGGGAGTTTAAAAGTCGACTACGGGCACTTATGGTCGTTTATTGTATATATAGTGAAATTCCTCAAGTCAGAGTTATAGACTACTGTATATAAACAATCATATGGTCAATAGTAAGAAGATCGGCCAAAAATTAAAGTGATCAATATAAAGAGATATAATAATTCATAATTTAACACCTGTTGGACTAATCAACCACTGTGCATAAACAGCAAGGTAAGGACGCTTTTTACTTTTGTAGCATTTGTGACTAGTCACGTATAATTACTTAACTTGAGCAAATCATATCTTATTTTTAAATGAAAAATCCATTGTCAATGCGGAAATCTCCGTTAAAACACAGGTGTCAACTTCCCTTTGCAGGACTTAAAAAACTACGTAACATCTTTATAAAGTAAGTACAATTTGATACTTTCATTCTGTCTACTAGAGAAGAATTAACGGTACAATATTTTGGGGCGGGGGGGGGTGTATTTCTGTTTCATTATCAAAGTATAAGAGAGGANTGTGAACACTAAACAACTTAATTCTAGAGGCAAGGTAAAATTGAAACGAGGGAAAGGTCAAAGTCGAAATGTGTACAGTATGGTACCGCCAGAAATCTCTCGTCAAGGGAGTTACATACAAAATATGAACATCCAACTAAATATTTAGCTTAGAACTAGAAGCAAGGTTACATTAGGATACGGAGAGGGGTTGAATTATTCGAGTTACCCGGCGAGCATTGCATTAACATATCCCGTAAATAACCGAGTAGTTACGATAGTCATTGTCCCGCGTTTACTCGGAATTCCTCGTATTGTTTTGAGAAACACCCTAAATCATAAAGGAATCATGGCTAGAGAGGGTGATCGATCACGATGGTTTGATTTTAGTTAATTCTGTAGAAACACTTTGTGCCTACTGCAAAATTGAGGTCTACTAAACTTACTAATTTTACTGCCAGCTGTCACATGGCACAAGTACAAGATGACAAACCCATTATAAGGGTAACATAAACTATGAAAGGATATGGAGTAGATGCACATAGTGACATGAGAAAAAGGTTCTACAAATTCATGGTAAAACTAAGCAATGGAATAGAGGACTTTGAGGGGGTCTCATCACGGAATCCATACTTTATTTTTACTATATCTTGAAATCCGGAACTACAAAGGAACTTAAAAACCGATGAAACCCTGACTCCCGGTGCATTTATTCCCGATATCCCGGGCTTAAATTACATTAATCCTGTATTCCCGAGCTTAAAAACTTACAATCCCAGCATCCTGAAAAAGCACTTTTAGTCAATGGTAATTAGCTGTAATGACATGTAAAAATTATCCTTCATGGACACACAAGGATGATTGTCTTCCATTATTTGACATTTAAGTAAAGATCTATGAACTCCTCTGTTATTTTCAGGAAAGACCCTATCTTTAGGACATCTAGCTATATCCAGTGCAAGCTTTTGTTGGACCGTTTTTGTGATCACTTAGCGGCTGGTATCCCCATCTGTGATATTTTCAAAGATCACCTCTTGTACCACTGTACAAAATCTTAACAAAATTTGGTGACAATAGATCACAATAGTCCTTGCAAGTTGGTCGCCTTTGAAAATACTATCCAGCAGGACCTTCCATACAATGGCTGCCTGCATAGCACATAGCAGAGACATATGTCTCTGCACATAGTTAAACATCAGACTCTATGGGAAAATCATATTTTGATCATCTTCTCTTGAACTACTAAAGCATGATATTCAGCCAAATTTTGCAGGAATTATGCATCAAAGGTATTTACATATTTGATGAATTTGTTTTGGTCCAGTGAAAAACACTATCTTTGGAAGGGACAATAGATCACAATAGTCCTTGGTTGGTCGCCTATGAAAATAGTATCCAGCAGGACCTTCCATACAATGGCCGCCTGCATAGCACATAGCAGAAAAAAGTTTAACAATGGATCATATTATGGACATTTCAAGCAATTTCAGGAATGAATAATTAGACCATATATAAAAATCATGATTTGGTTTAATATTGTTCAGGCTTGATATTTTTGCGAATAGGAATTGTGTCAAGATCTGGTGTATCGAGCCTCCATTTGAAGGTGAATACTACTCATTACTTGTTTGAATGCCCTCCTTTTGAGGTATTATTATCATTATTATATAGCACAGGTGTAGGAATCAGCATCTTCATCTTGAGAGCATAACTCAGTTTTAATACTCTGCCACACGTAGTGGCGAGGTATTATGTGATACCCTCAGTGGTACGTCCGTCCGTCTGTCTGTCCCTTAAAGTTTTTTATTGAAATTTTAGAACAAAATGATGTGCTGTCTTCAAACTTGGTATGTAATTTGTTTATCATAAAACTCTGGCCAAGTTTGATTTGGGGTTCAAAGGTCCAAGGTGTTCTGGAGTTATGCCCCTTGAAACTTTGAAATTCTGTAAATTTCAGGATTTCCGACTGATAACTTGTTAAATGAATAACAAATTCTTTCGAAACTTGATATATAAGTTGTTTACCACAAAACTCAGTTAATATTCAACTTCGGGCCCAGAGGTCCCAGGGTTTCTTGACTAATGCTCCTTGAAACTTTTAAATTTTGTGAATTTCAAGGTTTCTGACTGATAACTTGTAAACGAAAAAAAAATTGTCTTCAAACTTGGTATGTAAGTTGTATATTTCAAAACTCAGACCAAGTTCAACTTTTTGCTCAGAGGTCCAAGCGGTTCTGGAGTTATGCCCTTGAAAACTTTGAAATTTTGTGAAACATGGCGGGTTATCATGTAATGCACCATTTTTAATGGATGGATCATTATTAAAATTGTAGTATGATGTTACATTTACTTGGCACACATAAGCTGAGGTTTTAATGTGGGTTCTTGACCACACCTGCAAACTGTTCCAATGATAAAGAACCCAACCATCGGTCCCAAAAACAATAATCCAAAGACAATGACAGCATCGGAAACATAAAGAAACAGACATCACACAATCACAGCCAGACAAGCAAAAAATGAACGACACGGACCCAATAAAAAACCCTCAGCGAGTTCATGTACACCAGTAGAATTCCCTTAAATACATTCCCCATGTTGAACATGTCATTTATGGTAATGATCCTGCTATATACCATAATCCTAAACTGAAGTTGTTACAGGGAAAGATCTGTTGTTCATTTTTAAAACAGATTTTTGAAAAATAAGTTCTTCCTCATTTAATTATAGTCGAATGATTAAAGCTTATCAAAAACTGTCATATTTCAAAATAGATAAACACCAAACAATACATTTGCAAAATCAAAATTCATTTCAAAGAGAAACTAATGTTGCGGTGTTAAAGGAGCTACATTGCATTGTATAGGTGTCAGTGTGAGCTAATTGTCATTACTTGATTCCATTGTCCATCTGTTGTTCTTTTAACTTTTTTCACTTAATGAAGATCTCAAAAATCTTTTTTGGTCATCAGCAGTCAACTAATGAAGCAAATTCAGCCAACCTTGAAAAAAAATTTCCCCTAAGCATAAGTGTTCATCCTCAGATGTAAATATGAAAAAGAAAGGAAATGGGGTAAATGTCAAGGAGACAACATCCCATATCCAGGTTAAAACGACCNTCACCATATGGTCTTCAACACAGTGAGGAACCTCACACCATATAGTAAGCCCTAAATGGTCCTGAAAAGGTAAAAAAGTGAATAAATCAATGGAAACAAACCACATCCAATAACCCAAATATCAAGAAACTAAATTTTATTAGAAGACAAGGACAAGCCAATCACCAACATATTCCTGACTTGGGACAGGCGCAAAAATTGCGGTGGGGTTAAACTCGTTTTCTTGGATCCAAACCCTCCCCCTATGTGTGGTGAATGGCTAAAAACTCACAGTAAAAATCAAACTAGAAAAAAGTCCAACTTATCAAGACCAGTACCCTAATACAATGAAGTAAATAAAACATGAAGACAATACACACAGGTACTGTCCGGACAAATACTAATACTCGCAGTTACTGACAGCTAGCTAAGGACATAATTTCCGTTGACTATGATATCAAGCCTTCTTACATTTGAAATTTCAATTGAAATACTTCTAAATAGATTTGGTATAACAACATCATCAATTATGAAAGAAGAACATGATATTGTGCAATGCCAAATACTGCCAATATGAAAAATTGTTTAAATTTAGTTATGGTGTAAAGCATTTAGGAGATGATCAATATTTTTGCCAACAAAAACCAGAAGTAAAGATTTAACAACAATGCTGTATTTATATCCTTTATGAATAAGTTTGTTCAATGGATTAATTAGTTTGGAAGGACAATTTTTGAATTTATGCGCTTTGTAAATGATATCGCCATAGAAGTTTGGATGTGAAATGCCCTGATGTATAAAAGCCCTGCAAGTTAATATGACTTGATAAGCATGTCATTTAAAGCATTATTTTTTTTATTATATGTCTTTGAGCTCGTTGGAAAGTAGAGCTGCCAAAATCATTATCCCTTTGCCCAGTGGAGTTTGGAACGGGATATAGCATTTACCCATCTGTCCGTCCATATGAGTGCTGTCATGAGTGTCCGTCCGTTCCTCTCACCTCAGGTTAAAGTTTGCATTACCATTTATATCTGAAAAAGACTTATAGCAAATCAATTATCTTTGGTTAGTGGATTTGTCTTGGAGAGTGATGACGCTTCAGATGACAATTTGGTCACTCTTACCTACATTTTTATCTCAAATGACTCCTGTTATAGTTTGCGTTAAGGTTCATATCTGAGAAACTACATGTGGCACATTAATCATCTTTGGTCAGTGGTTGCATCTTGGAGAGTGATAATGCTTGGGTCACCCTGACCTTTATTTTAAGCTTCAATGACTTGGGTTATAGTTTGCATTAAGATTTCATATCTGTATTCACTACATGTTGCACATCAGGCAATTTAGGTCAGTGGGTGGGTCTTGGAGAGTGATACTGCTTCAGATGACCTATATTTTATGCTTCAATGACTCGGGTTATAGTTTGCTTTAAGGTTCATATCTGAGATACTACATGTCATCTTTCTTAATGAAATTGCAAAATGTAGTCCAATTGAGATTAGCATATAACATATACTGGCATTTAGGGCTACACTTTCAACACTATTCAGATTATTCAATATTACATCTAATGTTCACTTTAAGAAGTAAAAAGGAAAAAAAATATTTAAAAACAAAAAAAAATCAAAACATACAAGAATAATTGAGAATTAATACTTAGAAACTTTAACTGAATTTGGAAATTTAATTGTTACAGGCAAGGGGATTAGCTGTTGTTTCCGATTACTCCGATCATTTGTATATAGAAGCATTTTGAGCAATGCAGATACAGTCTCTGACCTTCTAGTTTCTCTTTTTCTTTTTACAGATATTGTGTTTTTATTAAGAGAAAATGGAAGATAACCCCATATTAACTTTTAAGAACCATATAAAAACCTGATACCATTTGTAACCATGACAGACAGGAGAAGACATTCACTGGCCGACATCTTTTCCCCTCACCATTCTGTTAAAGACAGAAAAAGACTGTCTTTTGAATCATTTAGTCCAATAAACATTGGAATAGCATTACATTCAAAATTTAAAAGAAGATCTCATGCTGAAATTGATCCAGCCTTAAGAAAGCATGCAGAAGATCATGATATTGAAATTAAAACATCTGCAGGATCAAGATGGAGAAGAAGGGCCTCAGTTGCAGTGCCAAGTGCAGAAGATATTCTTCCTGATAGATTAGTTCATCATCAGCACCATAATAGTGTACTGTCACTATGGAGACGTAGATCCTCTGTGCAACATGAATGTAGTATAATTATTGAACATCCTAGTTCTTGTACAAAGAGTGCAACTACACCAGATTTGTCTCCTGAATTTATTCTGCCAAAGCCTGAATACAGAAGACGAGCATCTATAGCAGTAGTACCGACACTACTTCATGCTAAATATAATGAGACCAAGGTGACAGTCAAACCACAAAAACATAAATCAAAGAAGGGCCATAAAGAACATTTCCTTGGAATTGTCCATCTGGCAAATGGCACAACCAAATGGGTATGTACATATTTTTTTGTTTTATATATCCTTATATGGTGGGAGTTTTTTGTGTCATCTGTCTGTCTGTCTGTCTGTTTGTCTATTGTGCTGTAACACTATCAAGATAAAGTCTTGTATTCAGGATGGAAGTTTTGGTTTTGATACTATGTAGCATAATAATTTCTAGTTCAAATGTACAGAACATTATCAGTTTTTGGTTAAAAGAAGTACTGAGCTTTACTGACCTCATCAGCATTTCCAGAAATGTTTGAAGACGGATAAGGTAAGCTTTGTCCATTTATATGTATCTATTTATATCTATTTACCAATGATAAACATGATACATTGTATTAGATATTTTTTACCTTGATATATTGATTACATGCACCTGTAAGTGTTTTGTTTTTACAAAAAAAAACAAAAAAAAAACATTTAAATATAGATCAGTTTAACCCATTTGTTTACTAACACAGCAACATGTAATGTTCAAGAAGGATACACTGCAATTTGTAACTTGACCAGAATATCGAAACAAAACAAGATCATTGAAAGCTCAGTTGTGATTCACTACATTGAAGTCCGTGTTTGAAGCACTTCACACTTTCACTTCGGTTACTATGGTATTTTACAGAAGACTATGGAATTACATTGGGATTAGGTGTTCTCTTGAACTATCAGTGTTTTTCGTTATGGTTATTTTGTCACATCTTTTCACCAATCTTGATGCTATCCTTTCCTGTGACTTAAAGCTTAAAGAGGAAACTCGTTTAGACATTTTTTTTTTGTCTTAATCAACTTTTGTGTTAGTTCCAAGACAAGCACCTGCTCTACTGTTGAAAATATAGATAAAAACAACTGGAGATTGTCAATGCTCTGACAAATAATGTCTGGTTAACACATGAATAACTGAAATTATTGAATTTTTGTTATTGCAACTGATTTAAAGATTTATGTAAGAAAGTTACTGATTTGGTTGATCAATAATTATTGACCTATTAGTGTATTCTGAAGTTTAAATATGTTATATAATTTAGTATGAAGTAGATATAGCCCGAAGAGGAGATCTAGGCGGGAGTCCGACTGCTTTCAAACTTTCATCAATATGCATTTCACACTTGACACAAAATGTCCCTAAGTCTCCTATGAATATTTTTTTCTTGTATCATTTTTAATTTTAAAAAAATCTTTGTTGTGAGTGCTATAGACTTTTTCATTGGACCATCAGTCATACCTGCATGAGTATTCCAAACAGTTTTGGCTGAATTCTACCAGACTCTTTTGCACTGTTTAAAACTTGTGCTGGGAACTTGTGATGTTATAAATTGATATTTTATGCTATAAAAATCATTTCTGTATTAATTATTCGTCTTATTTTCACCATAATACACGTACATATGAAATATTGTTGAAGTTATTGTTGTCATTGCGGTTATTTTTTACCATAAGAAAATATGTTTTTTATGAAGTATGAGATTTGTAATTCCTTTAAGAAATTGGTATCAAATTTCAGATAAATGCTTCAGGGTATTTGAAAGTTTTTTTGTAAGTAGAAAAACGGATGATTATTAATTTAATCAACACTAGAAATAAACAGAATATTATGTTTGTCCTGCCGTTAATCTCAAGCTTAGACCAACAAATTTTTGCTTAAGGATAAAAAATCGGTGAATTATGAAATTTGGGTAGATGATTTTAAAAAAGCTCAAATTAAAGTACAGATATGCTAGTATGTCTATTCTTACAATAAGAGTACAAAGATACATTTTGTGTTATCAAAATTTGAGATTGGTAGATGTAAAAGATACTTGTCAAGATGTGTAGACGTTTAAATTTTCTTTTAAAAACTTAAAATTAAAGATTCGTATCATTAAGGTTTCCAAAGGAAATTTGACTCGTAAATATTCTGGTGTTATTTATGGCAAAATAATTGATACGGTCCTTAGGGCAAAATATACAATTTGTCCGCACATTTTTAAAATTTGATATATTGATTCGAGGACACAAAGAAATTACTGACGATTTGTTAAATTTTTGATCAAATGGCATGTGTGACATTAGTGTAGGAAAAAACTAGTCAAAAGTTTAATGTCAAAATATTTCAAATTATTCTAGGGAATCATTTCAAGTAATACTTCAAAAAAATTGTGGGAAAATTTATTTATTAAAAAAAAAATTGAAAAGACAGAACGGAAACTTTAAATAAAAACCAATAATAAAAAGTTAATTTCTTTCATTTCTTATTCAATAAGTTATAATTCCTGAATAGAAGGATCGTCACATAACTGTTTTAATTCCGTTTAATGTGCCATATACCTTAAATACCTTTGGTTTCATGGGTTGGGAGGGAAGTTAGCGGCACTGCATATTTTTTATGGTTGTTAAATTGAACATATTTTTCAAATTCTTACGTTTTGTAAAGATTTATAACTCTGTTTATAACTGTTTTGATGGGATTGATAAATGAAATGTGCATTGTTAGACGAGACAAGATGATAAAAACTTTTGTTAGTTTTTCTGTCAAACTCTTTGAATCGGCAAAGTCATTTTCTTTAATCGTCTATGAGCAAATACTTATTTATTACAATTTTTATTGCTTATTACGTCCGTTTGTAGAATTAAATTCTTTTGATGTACTCTATATATATATTTAAGTTTTCAAATAAACCACTTTTTGAGTGGAAAACATTACATATAAATAATATCCACATATATTTTTGTCCTATAAAATATACAAATCTCCACGTTTTATTTTGAGGTAACTTATAACAGATTTATTTTTGAGATATTTGCATGAATTTAATCGTGTTATAAGAAATTACNAAAAAAAAAAAAATAGATTTGGGAAATAAGGGTACCATAGATGCAGTCTTTCTCTGAAGATATTAATTTTTAATTGTTGTTGAAATGTTGAGAAAAATAATAATTTTTCAAATTATTTTAAATACATCAGACAGAATTGAAATCCTTTCTCTACTTTGTTACATAGCTGTTCCATTGACCTTCCTAAAAGAGAAAAAAGCAAGGGGCACTTTAAGTAATTTTCTAAAAATTTCACAAAATGAAAATTCCATAGTAATGTCTGTTCAGTATATTTTATTCAGTTATCTCCCTTTTTAAAATAGATACCTTTATAATAGTTAGCAACAATCTGTTACATATATTGATTAAACAATGAAATGAGATAGAGTAAATGCACATGAAACAAAGTCTATTATGTCTACAAGTATATACTACTTTTGTTTGAAGTATAAATAGTAAAATGTTTTGATCATGAACATTACATGCATATTCTTAGATCATATAAATTTGAAATGGTGGAATATTGGTGATTGATGTTAAAGTCTGAAACTCTGTTCAGTTCAACATATTGGAGACCATCTTTTGGTACTAACAGAGATCTACTGACTCAAGTAGTCTCTATATTGAGTTCAACTCTATTTGATAGCACATATATTCTTCCCTAAAATTATTGCCATTTCTGGGGTAAGACAGCTGAGTTATTTAGACAAACTCACATGCACTTGTTTAACTTTATTAATGACCAATCAGAATTGTTTATTTTTATGAATCATCATCTGTTGCTGTGATGAAATATCACAAATTGTGTGACGTTACAATGAAAAGTATGTAAAAAGGGATGTGGATTTTGCCTCTGCATTAAAGGTTTCAGAACATTGAAAACCATATTTTACAGAAGAAATACATTGTAGCTATTGACATTTGAGCCAAATCTAAGATTAATAAGATCTTGTACGAGACCATATTAAAGATAAGGGATATCTTCCATGAGTGTGAGAAATTCTGGCTTTTCCCAAGTGAAGCGAGGGAAAAAGATGTAGAATTTCTCACACAAGTGGAAGATATCCCGATCTTTAAATTTGGTTGAATGTAAGAACCTATTTCTTCCATAAAACCCAATGATCAAACTGAAGGAAGGTAAAACTTGCCATTCCTTGTGCATTTTTGAACTGTAAAGTGAAATAATTCACGGAATTTATTATGGTAACAATTATGACATTGAACAAATCAGAACGTTGGATTGGACGTTTTCCCGTGTAAGATAGCTTCACACGACCCTGTCTTCTATGAGCTGTCTTACATGGGATACAACCATTTACGGAAGAAATGGTATATCTTTCACTCATGAAAGATATTATCTATCCCAAGTTAAGAGGCCAGATAGGCTGATCTAAACCAGAAGGATAAGATATCATGTCCATCCCTAATAGTAATAGGAATTATGTTACTTCTCGATGTACATGATAAATCGCTGATTTAAGGTACATATACACTGGATAAATGGCATGAAACTTCGAAGCGATGTCAGACATCTTGAATTTTTCACACTTGCTTGCGATTGAAGTGAGTCCCCCCACAAAGGGGTAAGACAGAAAAATCTCACACCCACAAATTCATGAGATATCTCAATCGCCTATGCAAGAAATCCCAATTTTTTATCTTCTCTCACGTGAGAAGCTATTATTCTCCATGCTTCTCTCACTTAAAATTGCCCTTCTCTTCTTTCTGCTCTGATATTTGCTATATCCCTTTTTCCTATTCCTTCTCCCATTTTCCATTTCCTCCAACTCTCCACCTTGCCTTTTCCTTAGCCTTCTTTCCTTTATTATTCCAAGGTCTCCCTTTTATATCCCTTTATCCTGTACAAAATGCCTCTCATGATACTGTTAGATTATTTTGCAGTAATACTGCTCTTATTGCAAAGAAAATTCTGAAAAAAGATGGAATATTGTACATACAAGAGGAAAATTCATTTGATGAAGTTGTGCTTCTTAATCTCAAAAAGAACAGTATATTGTCTATTTCAAGTGTCTTTGTGATATAATACCTATACCTACCACATACAATAACAACAAATTTTCTATATTACTGACCACAGGTGTTAGTACTCCAGGCCAGGGATTCACCTTTTGCTTTTAGTGTAAACATGAACTATTGATAAAATCAATCAGAAATAATCGGTAATGCATTTAGGTGGTCAATAAAATAAAAAGGTTAAATAAAATACATAAAACTATCAGGCAATGGAAAGTATATCCAAAATTTTTCTTCTGTCAGTACGTTACTTTAGGTGGGTCACTCAGGGACCATTACATAGTACTCTAGCCAGCCACCTAACCTAGTGAACTAAATCAATCTGTTAGCTCTGTCGATTTACTGGTTATTTAATCTACCTACAATACAATGTAGGTAGGCTGTCCTGTCAAACTTTCCCCAAGTCGAGAGTCATCATACTTGCTACATGTATGTACATGTATGACTCGCCACAAAACCTGGTTAGCTCGATCCATCTAACCACTGTAGGTTTTTTGTTGGACACCAAATTAATGGAGAAGGCAACCATCCATGATGAATAAAAAAATAATGATTTAACACCAAGCACCTTTAAAATCCAGCTCATAGCGATGGTTTTCTTTGCATGGATCTCTGTTGTTTATCAGACAGACATTGGTCTATTTCTTGGTATGGGCCTTCTACATGTATTGCTATAGAGACATGTATCCTTAAAGTGTCTGCCATTTAGCCTAATTATTTGATAATATGTATTTAAGAGATAATGAGTAACAAATAATTGGCGATTATTATTTCTTCACAAAGTTATACACGTTAATAATTCATTTTAATGTTATGAATATAATAGTAAAATTTCTTTGATTTACTGAGAGAAAATACTTATAAATTGGTGTGAAGGATAATAATATTATTTCTTGTGTAAACTTTAATTATACCCTTTTTAATATAATCGTTCTGTTGAAAATTCAAATTGCTTTCAATTTTGTCATTTGATGAAGCGTGTAGGGCAATGCGTTTATTTCTGCCATTGAATTTTCCTTCCATAATTTGGCTGAATCTTTCCATACTGTTATCAGATACAGTGATCATGGCCAATAAAATTTGAAGGACATACTAAATTATTGAGACAAGGGAAATGACCATAAGTTTTAATGACATTATAGGACTCTCAAATATATTTATGATCATCTGGTACCTGGACAATCTCACAATATTCCCCTCAATAATCATCAAACTGCCACAATAAAAGTTAAGATGGTCATCATTTTTATACCCTTGCAATCAAAGTTTAGTGGTATATAGGAATCACCCTGTCCATCTGTCTGTCTGTCTGTGTCCGTCTGTCCATCTGTCCGTCCATCTGTCCATGTACTTTGTCAGCGCATGTTCTCCTAAACCGCTGCTTGGATTTGGATGAAATGTTACACAGTTGTAGAACACCACCTTAACATGTGCATGGAGTAATATGGTCGCTGCCCAAAATTATAAATAGGAGATAATTCATCTTTGAATACTTTGTGGAAAAGAGGGGGGAAGAACCTTGTCAGCGCATGTTCTCCTAAACGACTGCTTTGATTTTGATGAAATGTTACACAGCTGTAGTACACCAACTGAAGATATGCATTAAGTTATATGGTTGCTGCCTGAATTTTTGAAGGGGAGATAATTCATTTTTGAATATTTTCTGGAAAAAAGGGGGGACAAACCTTGTCGGCACATGTCCTCTTAAAAAGGTATTTGGATTTTGATTACCTTAAATGTTACACAGATGTAGTATACCACCTGAAAATGTCCATGAAGTTACATGGTTGCTGCCCCAAATTTTGAAGGGAGATGATTCGTCCTTGAATATTTTCTGGAAAAAAGGGGGCAGGTATATCATAGTGTCCATACTTGTATTGTGTCCACATTTGTACTATGTCCACAACTGTGTTGTGTCCACGCACACTTAAATTTACACTTGCCATATTGATCCAGGGTTCAATTAGCGAGGGGTATAACTGGCTGCCATTCGGGGACAGCTTCAGTTTTTATCTGAACCCTTTCCTAACTGTCCACCACCTTACAGTGTCTGATACCTACTGAACACTGCCTAATTCTCCACTGCCTTACTGTGCCCAATGCCTACTGAACACATACGAACTGTCCACCATCTTACTGTGTCCAATGCCTACTGAACACTGCCTGTCAACTACCTAACTGTGTCTAATGCCTACTGAACACTACCTGTCAACTACCTAACTGTGTCTAATGCCTACTGAATACTGCCTAACTGTCTACCAACTTACTTTGTCCAATTCCTACTGAACACATCCAAACTGTCCACCATCTTACTGTGTCCAATGCCTACTGAACGCTGCCTAACTGTCCACCATCTTACTGTTACTAATGCCTTCTGAACACTGCCTAACTGTCCAACAACTTACTTTGTCTAATGCCTACTGAACACATCTGAACTGTCCACCATCTTACTGTGTCCAATGCCTACTGAACACTGCCTTACTGTCCACCATCTTACTGTGTCCAATGCCTACTGAACACTGCCTAACTGTCCAACAACTTACTTTGTCTAATGCCTACTGAACACATCTGAACTGTCCACCATCTTACTGTGTCCAATGCACACTGAACACTACCTAACTGTCCGCCTCCCTATTGGTGCACTGCCTACTGAACAATACCTAACTGTCCACCACCTTACTTTGTCTAATGCAGGGGTGAAAAAAATTTTCTTCGGAAGGTCAAACCCAGAGGATTTAATGATTTATCAAGACCAAGCCCGACACTACAAGTGTGGAGTCCTTTTTTCAACAGCTAATTGATACAAAGAAAACAAATATGAAATGATTAGTATGAAAATTGTATGCATATTTAGTGTCCAATTTAAAAGAGAAAGACAAAAAACAGCTACAACTACAAAAAGGTACGCTCACAGGCAGGCCACAATCAGTATGTTTTGTGTATAAAATGTTGAGGCAAAAGTAAATTTTGAAACTGAAGAGCAACAAAGCAATGCTAGATATATTTATTAGGCAGTGTTAAAAAAGTAAATGACACATAAAACTTTATAGTGTTCCACTGTAATGTCCATCATTCAAATGCTTATTAGAATATAATGTTATTTTTATTGGCTGATAACAAGAATATATTGATGGAGACACTAAAATGTAGTTATTTGTCAGACATTTAGATTTGATCTGCACTGAAGACACATAAGTTGTTAAAATGTACATATGTAGAAACTAAATTCATAGTAACTTCTGTATTTAGTTATTTCTCAACATTTGAAACAAACAATTTTTTGAAAGCAATTATTAATGTAAATAGAAAGGCCAGAGGGGCTTTTTTCTCAAGAAAAAGGGCTAGCCCGATGCTACCAACTACACTGCCCCGGGCGTCTAACTTGTAGATTTTTCCACCCCTGGTTCAATGCCTACTGAACACTGCCTAACTGTCAACCACCATACTGTTTCCAATGCTTACTGAGCACTGCCTAACTGTCCACCACTTTACTGTGCTGTGCATAATACCTACTGAACACTGCCTAACTGTCCACCACCTTACTGTTTCCAATGCTTACTGAGCACTGCCTAACTGTTCAGCACCTTACTGTTTCCAAGGCTTACTGAGCACTGCCTAACTGTTCAGCACCATACTGTTTCCAATGCTTACTGAGCACCGCCTAACTGTCCACCACCATACTGTTTCCAATGCTTACTGAGCACTGCCTAACTGTCCACCACTTTACTGTGCTGTGCATAATGCCTACTGAACACTGCCTAACTGTCCACCACTTTACTGTGCTGTGCATAATGCCTACTGAACACTGCCTAACTGTCCACCACATTACTGTCCCCAATGTCTACTGAACACTGCAAAACTGACCAACACCTTACTGTGTCAAATGCCTACTGAACACTGCATTACTGATCACAACCTTTCTGTATCCAATGCCTACTGAATGCTGCCTAACTGTCCACCACCTTACTGTGTACAACACGTTTCTGAACACTGCCTAATTGTTCGTCATGTTACTGTGTCCAATTCTCACTGAACACTCTCTAACTCTTCACCACCTTACTGTGTCCAGTGCCTAATGTACATTGACTAACTGACCACAACCTTACTGTGTCAAACTCTGTTGAACACTGCCCAACTGTCCACCACCTTATTGAATCCAATGCTTACTGAACACTGCCTAACTGACCACCACCATACTGTATCCAGTGTTTACTGAACACTACCTAACTGTCCACCACCTTATGGAATTCATTGCTTACTGTACATTGACTAACTGACCACCACCTTACTTTGTCCAACTCTACTGAATACTGCCTAACTGCCCACTACCTTATGGAATCCAATGCTTACTGAACACTGTCTAACTGTCCACCGCACTGTGTCCAATGCTTACTGAACACTGCCTTACTGACCACCACCATACTATATCCAATGTCTACTGAACACTACCTAACTGTCCACCACCTTATGGAATTCAGTGCTTACTGAACACTGCCTAACTGTCAACATCCTTACTGTATCCAATGCCTACTGAACACTGCCTTAGTGACCACCACCTTACTGTATCTAATGTCTACTGAACACTGTCTAACTGTCCACCACCTTATGGAATCCAATGCATACTGAACACTGCCTAACTGTCCACCTTACTGTGTCCAATGCCTACTGAACACTGCCTTACTGTCCACCACCTTATTGTATCCAATGCCTACTGAACACTGCCTAACTGTCCACCTCCTTAGGCCTAAGAAAATAAATTGTGTGTTTGGGGTTCCATGGTTTTTAAAGTTAGGTAGGGTAGGTAGGAAACAGTTTTTTTTTATATTTTTTTTACATTGTAGTAATGGAGGAACATTTCTGACTTTAACAGTGCTTGTTGTAAAATAGGCAAAAAAAAGTTAGGGTAGGCATAAAATTTTAGGTAGGGTCGGGTTACCCTAAACTCACAACTTTTTTTTCTAGACCTTACTGTATCCAATGCCTACTGAACACTGCCTGACTGTCCACCACCTTTATGGTGTCCAATGCTTACTGAACACCGCCTAACTGTCCACCTCATTACTGTGTCCAATATCTACTGAACACAGCCTAACTGTCCACCTTACTGTGTCCAATGCCTACTGAACACTGCTTAATTGTCCATAAACTTACTGTGTCCAATGCCTACTGAACACTGCATAAATGTCCATCATCTTACTGTGGCCAATGATTACTGAATGCTACCCAACTGTCCACCACATAATGGAATCCAATGCATAATGAACATGGCCTTACTGTCCACCACCTTACTGTGTCCAATGCTTACTTAACATGGCCTAACTTGCACCACCTCACTGAGTCCAATGCTAATAATACCCTGCTTAAGTGACCACCACATTACTGTATCCACAATGCCAACAGAACACGGCCTAACTTTCTACCACATTACTGTGTCCAATGTCTTCTGAAGATTGCAAAACTGACCATCACCTTACTGTTTCCACAATTCCTCCTGAACACTGCCTAACTGTTCACCACCTTACTGTTTCCAATGCCTACTGAACACTGCATTTACTGACCACAACCTTATGGAATCCAACTCTACTGAACAATGCCCAACTGTCCACCACCTTATGGAATCCAATGCTTACTGAACACTGCCTAAATGACCACCACCTTACTGTACCCAATGTCTACTGAACACTGCCGTACTGTCCACCACCTTATGGAATCCAATGCTTACTGTACATTGACTAACTGACCACCACCTTACTGTGTCCAATGTCTACTGATGACTGCCCAACTGTCCACCACCTTGTGGAATCCAATGCTTACTGAACACTGCCTAACTGTACACCTTACTGTGTCCAATGCCTACAGGACACTGCCTAACTGACCACCACCTTACTGTTTCCAATGTCTACTGAACACTGCTTAACTATCCACCACCTTATGGAATCCAATGCTTACTGAACACTGCCTAACTGTACACCTTACTGTGTCCAATGCCTACTGAACACTGCCTAACTGTCCACCACATTACTGTATCAAATGTCTACTTAACACTGCCTAACTGTCCACCACCTTATGGAATCCAATATTTACTGTACATTGACTAACTGAACACCACCTTACTGTGTCCAATGTCTACTGAACACTACCTAATTGTCCACCTCCTTACTGTGTCCAATGGCTACTGAACACTGCCTAACTGTCCACCACCTTATGGAATCCAATGCTTACTGAACACTGTCTAACTGTCCACTGTACTGTGTCCAATGCTTACCAAACAGTGCCTAACTGTCAATCAACTTAGTGTGTCCAATGCCTACTGAACACTGCATAAATGTCCACCACCTTACTTATGGCCAATGATTACTGAACACTACCTAACTGTCCCCCACTTTATGGAATCCAATGCATGCTAAACATGGCCTTATTGTCCACCACCATACTGTGTCCAATGCCTTCTGAACAGGGCCTAACTTTCACCACCTTACTGTGTCCAATGCTTACAAAACCCTGCCTAAGTTTCCAATGCTTACTGTGTCCATGGCCTTAGTGTGTCAAACACCTTACTATGTTCACAATAAATGTGTGCTAAAACATATCTTAAAATACCCCTGCTTCATACTGTTATACTAAGGGTTTTGTGTAACCCTATATTTAGTTTTGTTTAGATTTAACAAACATTCCACTTTTCCATTGATTAATTTTTATGCAAATTGTACTGACATTAAAAAAAAAAACATGTAACAATAACCTTATGCAGTTGATAAACACTAAGATAATTAACTGCACTTTTTTCTAGATTTCAAATAGATACACTTAAGTCAAATGTATCACACTTTGAAGATTGTTACACCAGAGTAAAGGAAGTTTTGATTCACAGTCGAGTTAAATGATGTAATTCTTTACCCAATCTTAGGGATCTTTGTATTATTTCAAAAATAACGGTTGACATCTTTTTTTTTCAGTAGATTTTGTTCCACTTAAATTATTCAATTGTATAACTAGCTGTGCAATAATAGGTAGTACATCATCTTTTTGGTTTAATTTCTTTTTTATGGAAAGCTAAACTTTCGACCTTCACGTGGCTTGGCTGCGATGTCCACTCTTTTCAAGTAAAACCTGCAGCATAAAAGTAATATAATTTTGACAGTCTTAAGTTTTCTCTGTGAATTGAAGAATATATGTTTGGAAGCAAGTTTTCTAAATTTAAAAACTTAGTAATAATTGTTTAAATGCAAATGTGTGTGGTATTTTTAGTACCCATTTAGCATGTCAAAATAATTGCACCCTTTAAAAATGTATAAAAATTGATATTATGAAGATTTTCAGTATTATGATGAGTTGCATATTATGAAAAATGAATATTTATATTAACATGATTTTAGTATGAAATGTGAAAAGAATATATTGATGATTTTAAGTTGTATTCTCTGCTTTAGTTGATCATTATCCTCAGGCTGTGTAAATTATGAAAATATTAGCTTAACGAAGCTGAGGTAGAATAATGAGGAACCCCTTCGTCTGTGTCCACATCCCCATCTGCATCTGTGGCTCGCTCAATGTCCTTGTCTGCATTTACGTATATCTCTTGGTAACTATGAAGGAACCACCCAACCCTTGAAAATAGTGCTAATTTGGTTTTTTTTGGGCTCTAAAATCAGAATGTGACTTCTGGAATTGAACTTAATCTTATGAATTTTTGATGGAAGTTGAATTTAAGAGTCTTTGCCATTCATTGATACCAATCTTTAATAGATTTGATAACACTTCCAGTCTGAACAATTGTTGTCTGCAGAAAATGTCATGTTTTCCAATTTTGGAGTTTAATGACCCCTGGTGACCCTAAAACACATTAATTTCAATTTTTCTTGGCTTGTTTACAGAGATCACCTATATGACATTACTTTCAGGCCAAATGAACAGTTGAACAGTGCCAGAGAGCCAACCTTTGCTTCATGCCAACCCCTTCAAAAAAGAACAATTTCTGTCTTCTAAAATTCTATTAGGTAATAGTAGTACACAATTTCTTGAAATCTGTCTGGAATATTAGATTGGGGCTAAAAACAACAAGAACAGAGTTGTATCATTCTAATCAGTCATTAATGGTTACATTCGGCATTGTATGGAGGACGCTATAGATCATGTAAGTCAAACTGAACCTAGAGACATCCAGAGGTAAAGAGTTAATACAGTTGAACTTTGATGGTTCGAACACCTAAGGGACAGACGAAAAAAGTTTGAACTACAGTGCTCCCTCGTTTTACCGCCCTCTTTAATGGCGGTCCCTCACTTATCGCCAACCCTTTTCAAAGTCCATGTTTTTCAAACAATTACATAGTTTCTATGCAATTTATTCCCATGATACATCGCCACCCTCGCCTATCGCCAAAAATTTCCCTGGTCCCAAAGGTGGCGCTATAACGAGGGTGCACTGTACAGGGGTGTTTGAGTTATGGAGGTCTTACTAACTTGAACAAAGGGACCAGAAAATGGGTTCGAGATATCCATGGTCTTCCAGTTTTTGCAGTTCCAGCCTTCGAAGTTCTACTGTATATTACAGTCCCAATTATACATTGTTTATTACTAATGTAGTACACATTCTATGTGAAAAATCATATAAAAAGTCATAGAAAGCCACAAACTAAATGAATTCCGGGAGAGGGGTGTTTTCTCATGTGATAGAAAATAATTTAATTTTTTATACGACCGCAAAAGTTTCGGTGCTGTTGTCGTCGCCGATGTCGTCATTGTCGTCGTCTGTAGACACTTTTGTTTTGGGTCAATAACTTTTGTTCCAGTAGATAAATCATTTTGAAATTCTAATATAATGTTCTTTGGTACAAAAGGAAGGCTTGCAGTAGTTTTGGTCATTGTGACCCCACCCGTTTTTAAAAAAGGGGCCAAAAAGGGTTAAATTTGGTGTTTTCACATATTTGTCTATAGAATCTTTATTATTAATCGGATTTTGATGGGGTTGCTTTCAGTGTGCTTGTGAGGAAATTTCCAATCAATGGTATGCCAACGGATTTCGCGTAGCATATACCGTTCCCGAGATAAATGGGGCCCAAAGGGGGCGAATCAAAAAAATTTTTTTTTAAATTTTTTGTCCGATTTTGATGCAGTTTTTTTCAATGGATTGCTTATGAAAAATTAACACAGCACTCTGCTACCGTAAATCGGGAAATTTTGGATGTAGTTTTATTTTGGCGTATTTGGCGCCAACATACAAATCGCCAAAATTAAACACACCAAAATTTATAATGCTCCAAAATTAGAAACTCCAAACATTGATTTGGTAATTCGCTACAGTATCAGAAAGTATTGTAAGTACATTTTGGAAATAATCGACAAAAGTGTAAAACTGAATAAAATTGAAATAAATAAAAACTTCATTTTGTAACTTTTCTGGAGACATAGTTGATTTTCCTTTATTCTCTATCAAAACTTGAATGAAATTAATACAACAAATGGACAAGAACTCTTTCTTGTGCATTTTCCTGTCCTTTTTTAAATAAAACACCAAAATTAAACACAACTATTTTACCAAAGCACCAAAATTAAACACACCAAAATAAAACATGCACATTTCAGCACAAAACCGCCAAAATATCCCTACACCAAAATATCCCAATTTACGGTATTAGATTTTTGGTAAGCTTGCTTACCTAGCTTTGAGGTGCCAAATGGGGCCAAATTGCTAATTTGCAGATTACCTAACATTTTTATTTTTCATCGGATTTTGATGGTATTTTTTTCTTTAGATTCCTCTTGATATAAGCTTTCAGTAGAGTGTCAACGGATTTGTCGTAGCTCTTACCATTTTCGAGCTATAAGGGGTCAAAGGGGCCAAAAGTGCAAACTTGCAGATTACGTGAAATTGTTATTTTCGTCGGATTTCGATGGGATTTTTTTCTTAGGATTCCACTTGATATAAGCTTTCAGTAGAATTTCAATGGATTTGGTGTAGCTCTTACCGTTTTTGAGCTATAAGGGGTCAAAGAGGAACCATAAGGAGTAATAAGGGCTAATTTTCATGTTCTCTAGTTTGTGTCCAGCTAATTACTGGGTCAATCCCCTTATTGTGTCCATTCAATTATTGTGTCAAGCTCTTTAGTATGTCCACACTCACTTTCAATAACATTTGTTCAAATTTCAGTGGTCGACATGCTGGGGTCGTATCATGCTACGCTTGGCGTAGCCCTTTATTAAAAAAAAAGGATAGTGCCATAAATTTCTCCAGTTATAAAACAGAATCCCTTTGATGAAACAATACCAATGTATCTGAACTTCAATTGCATGTATATCGTTTGATTAAAAAAGAAGCCTTTGTGAAGGAATTTTTAACAGGAGTCAAATACTGAGTGAAGCATTGTAGAGATATGACTAGATGCTTCATGGAGCATATTTATTGGTCATATTGCCTTAATTATGGCAAAATTTTATTTATTTTAGCGAGAATGGTTGCTTGAAGTTTGTAAGATTTCCTATTCTTAGAAATCTATAAGCGTATTGTATCCATGGTATGTTTCTGGAAATTTGATTATATAATTTGTCATGATTTTATCAAGATATTCTGATTATAGTGATTTATCAATTGATTTTTTTATATCTGTACCTCAAATCAGTACATTCAGATCTATTTTAGATTCTTACAAAATTCATTGACTTAGATAGTCTGCAGATGGAACCCTTACAAATATTATTATCTCTAATCATAATTGAAGATTTCTTTTACTACATGCTGGTGTTACAGCAAAATTTTAGAATTCAGACTAGAATATAGCGATTGTATCATGGGCAAAGCTTGTTTCTGACGCTGTTTTCACTTGGAACTCTGGAGTTGCAAAAGAACGAGAATCATTTTGTAAGTGAATTATGATTTGTTTCCCATTTCTCATCATTAGAACCTGGGGTAACCCTTGCAAATATAATTTTTTGAATCTCAAGAAGAGATTTTATATTAATTTTATAAGTACATTATACTTACCACATTAACTTAATATTTAATATAGAATATGTTCGCGTTATATGTGTCTCAATCGCATAATTAGTGAGTTGAACTAAAAATAAACATCACGTGATGTACACAACTCACTTGGTCATGTGACTAGAATACCTGTATACGTAATTTATATACCTGTATCTAATTCGCGCCAGTCTAAAATTTTGGCGCTCCAAATATTTCCTGTGAAACAAAAGAAATTTATTTGGGATGGAGGTGGTCTGTGGTAAGTATAATGTACTTATAAAATTAATATAAAATCTCTTCTTGAGATTCAAAAAATTATATTTTATATTAATTTTGTACATTATACTTACCACATTAACTTAATATTTAATATAGAATACTTACTGATTAACAAGCAGTATTCCTGGAGGCTGGATAAATTTCTTCCATCGAAGACATCCATACCATTTTCTTTTCAGCATATATTTAATTTTCTTTTTTTTTT
>MJUU01060147.1:0-10074 GCA_002080025.1 Modiolus philippinarum | reverse complement strand
AATGGTGGTCTGAAATGGGTTGTAATGGATAGTGGAGCTTTCAGTTGCAATGGAAACCAAACCAGAACACTGAATCTTTTGAAAAAAAAGGGTTCTGCTACATATTTTCCGTCACAATATAAATTAGATTATAAGGGGAACCCCTGCCAAATTTTTTTTTATGAAAGGGGGAAGGGGGCTCGGAATGTTTTGATGTCAGCAATATGTATTTAACCTGGATTATAAGGGGAACCCCTGCCCAAATTTTTTTTGAGAGGTGGTCTGAAATAAGTTGCAATGGATAGTGGAGATTTTGGTTGCTATATATACTAAACTAGAAAACTGAAATTATTAGAAAAAGGGTATTCAGATACACACTTTCAATTTCAGCAATAATAAAATAAAAAACTAGATTTTATGGGAGAACCCCTGCCGAAAGTTTTTTTTGGAAAGGAACTTTGAATGTTTTGACTTTTAGTCAAGTTAGGACAAAGTCAAACTTCCTCAAAAGTTCCATTATAAATCTCTGATTGAAATAAAAGAATTTACCGGTATATGCTGATATGCAACTATTTACCTATCCCATGATGTACTTATGAAAAAAACAAATGTTCGCAACTTGGCTTTCACACCTTTGATGCGTTTACTGATTTTTTGTTTATGACTTGTATTTAAAAAATATAAAGTATATAAATGACCACATCTTACTTTTGAATTCAGAATTATCAGTTTATTCCTGATATGAGTTTTTACCCTTTTAAATTGTCAACTTTTCACATTCATTAAGCATTTCAAAGCTGTTTGAAACAGAGGTTCAACTGAGGCTTTCATTTTAATTTATCAAATTCAGAGTTATTTGACAAACACTTGTAGGAGTTATTCCCCTTATAATAATCAAATTTTAATCCCTTTTATACAAAAACTAAAGAAGGTAGAGGTCGAAAAATTAAAAAATCTTCATCATTTGAATCCCTGAAAAATGCTGGGTTGTAATTGTTTGGCTTTGTGTGCAACAGTTTCGACAAAAAATCCATGATCTAATTTTCTAACAATTAAAAGAAGCAAAATATTTTATCCTTAAGCATACCTGCATACAACTTTGAGTTGATAATTGCACCTTATTTACCTTGTTTTCTTGTCCTTTAATATCAAATTTTGGTTAGCAATGGGGAAGGGGAAATAACTCTCAAAGATTAATTGCATTCTTAAGCTATTTAAGGTATTGAATCTATTTCTATGAAAAAGTACAATTGATTGAAGAGTATCTCATTGGCACAGAAAACTGATGCAGTGAAGTATCTTTTGTATCATGCAGTTCAAAAGGCAATGTTAATAGGTGCCAAACATTTTACTTTTACCAAAAATAAAATATATGTGTTTGTATAATAAACATTAGTTCATTTTTTTTACCAATAAAAAACTATTTGACATGAAAATCAAACAGTGAGAAAGTTGTAATGATGAGAACAAGTTCTAATGATGCCTAAGATTGGTAGATAAATACCAAAATAGCTTTATTTATATTGTTAATGTAGAAGTGGTTTGTTGATACAGCGATAAATCAAAATATTACTCTTAACTTTGTATCATTACAGCTACTGAAATTGATTTTGAAATGGAATACTATTCCGGTATTTTTGGTAACAAGCAAAGGAGGGTTATGTCTGTTCAAAAGCCAAGAAATTTTGCTATTTTCTATGCTTTTACATGTGTAACATAAAGTTTTGGACCCTGTAACATGTGTTAATTCCCAGAATTTAGTGTAATGGCTTGTGCATTCATTTATTTTAATGGAACTGTTGAAAAAGTTGAGGAGATATGCTTATTGAGTATTTAGAATCTCTTCACTTTGATAAATGAAGTAATTAATGGGAGACGGGTTAGTGGAAACTATTAAGGGCTTTCTGATCATTTATCTGTCTGACAAAAATTCTTGAAATTAAAGGGCTTATGTGAACAGAAGGCCTTATAAATCAGATGGAAACACAAATGTATTAAATAGAAAAAGATAGCCCTTTGCTTAATAAAGCAGGACTGCAGATTCAGAGATATCCAAACTCTCAGCACTTCAAAAAACTCTAAATATACTAAGAAACTGGGATGAGTTATGTTAGGTCTTGAGTGTACTAAGAGTTCATGTTATATCAAGGTCCCTTTGAAATTTATAACCCTTCTGAGTCAGACCAACATGGCACAATTTAATAGAATTTACAGAATTAATAGAATACAGAATCTCAAGTGAAATCTTCTTCATGAGCCTCACTTGGTATAAATAAAGACATTGGAAGTGATTTATATACACAAACAAAGTATAGATAGAAAAAACAAAGTAATTTTTATGTAAGAAAGAATTTGAAAAACATTGCAAAAATGGCAGTTGCCAACAACATCATGTATGTTTGGCATATGTTGACCCAGACATTGAAACATATTTGACGAGTTTCTGGTTGATTTTTAAAATTCTGTGTTTCTGTTTTTCGATATTTTTTCTGCTTATTTCCAATTAATCAAACTATTTTCCAATGATAAACTATTTTTGAATAAGTTGAAAATTGACGTTAAAGAGACCTCCATGATGAAACTGCGTCACTTAATGACCGAAAATCTATTTTTAAGTGCTTCAGAAAAGAAAAATCAGAAATTAGATATTGATATTAATATACGTAAGATATAAGTCCTTTGATAATCGGCAGGAAACATATGTAAATTGTTGTCAAAAGAAACAAGCAAGTTTATATCAGTCGAATGCTGCCAATTTCTCACTTTGTTTTGGCGATAATAAGGAAGAAAAAGATACCATATGCTATGATAAAAGTCTATTAAAAATAGGTTATCATATCAATAATTTGGCAATGGATTTTGTAAATTATCAGCGACATGTAATTATGGTATTTAAATGATCTGAAAATTGATATTCATAATTGTGCACATGTTTTTTGTTATGTATACTGCGAAAAGAAAAAAATATTGGGCAAATATTAAAGTGTTTAAATATATGTCAATTGCTTGTAACTATCTAGCCAATAAAGGAAACTGAATCTAATTTGGATAAGTCATTTAGAGTTATCTCCCATTGTTTACATTGCTGCATTTTGAAATATTTTCTTTTAAATGTTTATAATAGTTGTGTGAAAAAAGGTAGTTCTGCTATAAGTTTTTATAGAATTAATCTGATATTTTAAAAAGTTTATTAAGGTAGATCATCACTTATACACAGTGCATTTGATTGGCCCATTTGTGTAACACGGATGCAGAAATGGCTTGATTTTCAAGCTGGAATATTCCTGTATTGGCCTAATCATTGTGACTTCATAATAGATTGACATACACTTTCCCGCGAATTAGCTCTCTTTTCCCGTAAATATTGTCTATTTTGTAAACTATATGAAATAACTCTCTTAATCAAATGGTGACATGTAGAATTTTTTCGGCGTAACAGATCTCTGAAATATTAAAAAAATCAAAAAAATCTATCTGATATCTATTTTATATGAAAGATAAACAATAGGCATGTTCTCCCAGTTCCCTATATATTCTTTGTAAATATTGCTGAAAAATACTGAATTTGGCCTGATTTTCAAAGCCAGATAACAGGAAAAGATGATTGGTGACATATAAGTTTTATTTTATTTTTGGAGCATATAGGCTAAGACCTACAAAATATCTTAAAAGAAAAAAATTCTGTATGATATTTTTATTAGGATTGAACTACCTTAAATCAGATAGTGATACAATTTTTCTTGAATCCACCCTCAGTGACAAATTTAAAAGGTGCAAAATTTAAGGAATTGTGTTTTGTTGGCTTCCAAACCATAAAAGAAAGAAAATATTATTCAATCAAATTGTTTAATAACTTAATATATATCTCTTTTAAAAATCAATATTTCTTCAAAGAAAAGCAGACATTGGCATTGAACTTGGAAATTAAAAAATCTTACAGATGAAATCAATGTCAGATAAATGTTTTAAAAAATGGCATTCAGACATAAATATTAAAAGTAAGGTTTTATAATCAGTGTAAAATTGTCAAGAAATTATAATGTATGTAGTAAAGACTCATTTGTAGCTCACCTGGCTATGCCAGGGTGAGCTTTTGCCATCACTTGGTGTCTGGTGTCCGTCTGTCTTTATAAACTTTTCATTCAGATCTCCTCTGCAACTACTGTACCAGTTGGAAACAAATTTGGTCAAAAGTCGCTGTGTGATTCCTTTTTCAAAATGGTATCCAGCAGTTGCGTTCTTCATCCGAGATTTACATTGGATCCTATTGGAAAACACATTCAAAGATCTTCTAAGAAGTAACTTGTCCAATAAGTACCAAACTTTAGTCACAATGGTCGTTAGATAGTTCTATTCAAAAAAGGTATCTGGCAGGTCTGTACTCATCAAAGATGGCTGCCAGTGGGGATCATAGTTTGTTTCCACCATTTCTATCATAATAACAACATAATAGAAAATGGAAGAAGAAATCATTGTCCATGAATATGTAATTTTGCATGTGCTGTACAAAGTCTGAAATCGAAAACACAGAAATCTAGACTAAGGGTGAGTTTATGGATAAAAAGAAGAGAAAACAACTTTGGGTTCACCATGCTCTGATGCAAGACTTTATAAACAAGATCTTAGAGGATTTACATTGAAGTATTTTTTAGAATGGATTCCACAAGTTTTAAGATTGGATTCGGCAAGTTTTGAAAATTTGTCCTATTATCCAGGGAAGAGATACTTGCCCTTATGTCATTTATAACACATAATTTGTAGACATTTTAACTTTTCTTTGTTGTAACACACATGGTGATGATAATAATAACCTTAATTCTGGTGGGTTGGAATTCTATGTTTTGACTTGGAGAATAGATTTATTCCTATTCCTATTCCCCCAAGATGACATATTAAGCAATAAAGGGATACTGAGTAAATGCACATGAGACAAAGTCTCTAAAATTACATGATAAAACAAAGCATTGAGCAACGCTTTTATTGTTGTTCTTTGTCTTGAAGTCACCACGGGGCCTTCAACAATGAGCTTTGCTCAGACCTCATAGTAAGTTCAAGATGGCCACTAGCACTGGTTTAAACGGAATTCATTGCTAAACAATAAAAATGTACAAAGATCCTCTCCTCTAAAGTAGTGTGCAAGTTAGAACCGAAACTTAGTCACAATGATCTTTTGGTGGACCCATTGAAAAAAAGATGTCTTGCAGGTATGCAGATAATCAAGCAGGGAACAATTGGTCCTTGTGAGTGACACAGGCTCTCCTCTTCATAGTCTCTGTGAACCTATGCACTAGGTATTTTCAGATTGATTCATCAAATTTTGAGAAAGTTATTGCCACTTTGATGTTTTTAAACTTTGTACATTTTCTGGATAAAAAGGGGAGGTATATTATTGCATTCATACTTGTATTGTGTCCACACTTGTACTGAGTCCACACCTGTATTGTGTCAACTCACTTTTGAATTTGCACTTACCGGTACCATATTGATTCAGGATTCAATGAGCAGGGGGTATAACTGGCTGCCATTTGGCGACAGCTCTAGTTGAACCTGTAATTCCTGTTTTAAATAATGTTTACTAAGTTGCAAAGTTGTAGTGTAGCTTTGGGACTCTTCGTCTGTCCAAGTCCTTCATCAGTCCGTCTATTATAAGCATTTCATTGAAACATCTTCTCAGACACTGCTTTCACAACAGTACTTGGGAAGTCTCCCTTCAAAAAATCGTTTTTAGCAATGTCCATGTCTTAATTCAAGATGGCGCATCCACCAGAGAACACAGTTTAACAATGTACTTTATTATAAGGAACATCTCAAAGATGTTGTATTCTGATTGCATTCTGAAACTACTTGGGCTATTGGGACCAAACTTGATCACACAAGTCCTTTGGTGGACCCCCTTTTCAATTGTTCTGTCATGACTGCATCTTATTGAATATGGCTGCCAGCAGGACACATAGTTTTCCATCAGGAATCCTATGGGAAAACTCACTCAAACATCTTCTCAGAAACCATTTGCCTCTTGGACTTGACTCTTGATAGTTTTGTTCGGTAATTTGGTATTATCGGTACCCCCATTTGTTGAATAGTTGTATCAATTTTTTTTTGGCAATTCAAGATGACTTGACCTAAAGGTCATTGAATAGGGTGTAGGACATACTGAATTGTGGGAGAAAGAAGATTTAATTTTGCAAGGGAGATTACTACCATTTCAACGCCTTATATTTTTGAATGTGCAGCGTTGATTATATATTTACCCAATTAACAATGACTGCATAATTGTTTTAAAGATGTAAGTTGCAGTTATATATTGGGTTGGATTTACACCCAAGAACTATTCAAGACTGGGACTAATATATATATTAGTACCAGCTTAAGGGTATTGTGTTGTACATTGTACTTAGATGACCTTGTTTTCATTTTGCTGTAAATTTTGAACCTGTTTTATTGCCATATTTGACCCGATTAATATTTTTTATTACAGCTCAGATCAATTTCTTGTATATTTTATTGTTATTTCTATATCAGTGACCATGTTATCACCTGTTGATCTTGTCATTACAGGTGTAATAAATAAAAACATCAATTGTTTATGTCCCCAATACACATTGAATAAAACAAAATAAACAAATGTGATTTGTTCATTGAAATTGATCATTGAATTCAGTTTCTTGTTTTGCTTCTGGCTTCTGATCCGATTATCCTTGGAAAAGTGATTTTGAATTGCCAAATCTAATTAACACTTAGCCTTATTGAAACTTATTTTTGGCACAATAAGGCTTAAAGAATTTCCAATTTACCACTGGGGCCTCACCACTTGACCAAAAGTAACTCAATTAACACCTCATTATTCCATGAAAATAAGGATGAATTAAAAACTGATGTTTTTAAAATTTTCGAGGGTCATGTTGGTGCAAAATAATTAAGATAAACTTTTTCCATTGTTATTGTGCTGCATTTGAACCTCAGATACTAACCTAGTCCCAGTGTCTGTCAGTTTGTCAACATATGATAGCATGTAAACGGAATATATCCCTGATATTGTTTTTGCAGCTCACTTGGGTGAGGTTTTGACATCATTTTGCATTCTAAGCCCATCCATCAGTCAGTCCATCAATTAGTGTTAGCATTTTAGTCACTAAGATCTTTTCCTGACACCACATTAGAATCTAACTTGGCTGGTAGTGCCCTTCAAAAATAGTGAATGGCAGGTCTGTATCCCCTTCCTAATTTTGTCCTCAGCAAGGACCATAGTTTTACATTTGCCATCCTTAAAAAAAAAACAAACAAAAAAAACTTTGCCAGGGTGAGCTTTTGCCATCACTTGGCGTCTGTCGTCTGTCCGTCCGTCAAAAACTTTTCATTCAAAGATTTTCTCCTCTGAATGGACAGGGCCAATTGGAACCAAATTTAGTCATAATAGTCCTTGGGTGGTCAATGATTCCCTTTAAAAATTGTATCAGGCAGGGGTGGCCATCCAGGAACACAGTTTTAACATTGGACCTTATGGGTAAACACATTCAAGGATCTTCTTCTCAGAAACTACTAGTCCATTCAGAGCAAAAGTTGAACACATGGTCCTTAGATAGTCCAATCGAAAAAAAAAATGTCTAGCAGGTCCATTCCTCATCCAAGATAGCTTGTTTTAACATTGAACCCTATGGAAAAGTCACAGTTATTTTTAGGTGGTCCCTTCCAAAAAAGACAGCTGGCCCCCAGCAGGGAACATAGTTGGACCCTATGGAGAATACATTCACAGATCTTCTCAGAAACTACTAATCCAATTAGAACCAAACTTGGTCCCTTCCTCATTCAAGATTGTCACCAGAAGGAACATAGTTTATATTGGATTCATTTAAAAAAATGACCACAGACACCACTAATCCTAATTGGAACTTAAAAAAGTCCTCTTCAAAATTTGCATCTGGCATGTCTGCATCCAATCCGAGGTGGTCTCCAGCAGGGAACATAGTTCAACATTGGACTCATCATAGGCCATTCATCTCTCTATGTCAGCCATGGTCCAGGTGAGCAATATATTGTTATGATATATCTTTTGAAACTATTTGGCCTACATGTACTTCAGTCAAATAGGGTCTGTATTCACTACTCTAATGTAAAATGCACTAAAACAGTCATCCAACTTTCTCACTGATGGGACCAATTTCACTTGACACAGTAAGAAAATATGTTATTTTGTTATTTCTGCCTCACATAAGGATATAAATTATAGAATTCTTGAAGAATAAGATATTCTGAATCAAAGAAAAGGAATTACTCATGTAATTTCAGCTGGGAACAAAAACTAATTCCCTGCAAAAAATGACCATGGATGACCATGGTTGACCATGAACAACCATGGATAAAGCAGGAACAAGCATGGTTGACCATGGTTAAAGCATATTCAACCATGGTTATCCATGCTTCTGGCCATGGTATACCATGGTTAACCATAGTTATAATATCGATCATGGTCTTACCATCAACAACCATGGTCTCCAAAGCAATGACCATTGACGGTTGAATCTGGCTTATCCATGGTCAAGTCTGCAATTACCATGGTTAGCTATGGTATAGTGATTTTATGCACATGCAAGACTGCCTGTATCTTTGACTATGCTTACATTCACAATTACACAGGCATAATAGATTAACATGATTATCAATAAAATTATTTGCTTTTCATTATTTTATTTTACGACTTTTCACAGTGCTCTGTAGTGCTTTCACTATGTTTATCCATATTCAATCATTCAAGTTTAAAGCCCTTTTGAATCCAAAAATAAACCTTGGGAGATCTAGCCACATTTTTGGAAACAGAAGTTTTAAATTATTTCCTTTTGTTTTAAGAGTTTCAGTTTTATTGAAGAAATAAAGGTGATTTATGAAATCCTTTAATGTCATAATTCAAAACGATTTAACTTAAGTGCCATTAATCATCGAAAGTAAAGAAACATGGTCATGATCATGGTTGACCATGGTTAACCATGGTTTGATTAAATCCATGATGACCCAGTTTTAGCTCAGTGTGTTCGGGTCAGTGTGAGCTATTGCCATCACTTGCCGTCCCTTGTCCATCGTCTGACATCTGTCCGTTAACTTTTCACATTTTCATCTTCTTCTCTGAAACCACTGAGGCAAATTCAACCAAACTTTACAGGAATGATGTATGGAAGGTCCTTTACAAAGATTGCTCATTTTATCCGATCCAATAAAAACTTGGTCGCCAGCGTGGAACTTAGGTTTAACATTTGATCCTATGGGAAAAATCACATATTCATCTTCTCCTCTGAAACCGCTGAAGCGAATTCTACCAAACTTTACAGGAGTGATGTATGGAAGATCCTTTACAAAAATTGCTCATCTCCTTCCGATCGGATAAAAAACATGGCCGCCAGCGCGGAACTTAGTTTATCATTGGACCCTATGGGAAAAAACGCATTTTCATCTTCTCCTCTGAAACCACTGAAGCAAATTCAACCAAGCTTTACAGAAATTGTGTACTAAATGTTCTCAACAAGGATTGCTTATTTCGCTCTGATCCAATAAAAAACATGGCCGCAAGTGCAGAATTTAGGTTAAACATTGAACCCAAAGGGAAAATTACATTTTCATCTTCTCTGAAACCACTAAAGCAAATTCAACCAAACTTGACAGGAATGATGTATGGAAGGTGCTTTACAAAATGTTCTCATTTCATTTAGATCCGACAAAAACATGGCCTCCAGTACAGAAGATAGTTTAACATTGGAGCCCAGTATGAGATAACCATCCTTTTCATCATCTTCTCTAAAACTATTTAAGCAAATTTAACTAAATGCATAGAAAGTCCTCTTCAAAAATGACTCATTTCAATAGGATCAGACAAAAAACATGGGTGCTAATGGAGAACATAGATAAACATTAGATCCCATTGGTACAAAACTTCATTTTTGGTCATGCATGGCTGGAAGCATCTTGTCAGGTGAGTGTTACAGGCTCAGTCTCTGAGCCTCTAGTATGAAAATTGTTAAAACCATGGTTAACCATTATTGTCCATGGTTTTTGCAGTAGCCCCTGCGAAATGTGACCATGGTTGACCATGGTTGACCATGAACAACC
>MJUU01060146.1:57686-76541 GCA_002080025.1 Modiolus philippinarum | reverse complement strand
GTAAATTTAGTATTTTACATCTATATAAAGAGCATAATATAAGGCGTTCTCTGGTCCATTTGTAATCCCATAATTTTACCTCGTGTTTTCAATCTAATGCAAAGGGAAGCATCTCTGGGCCGGAAAAACTTTGGTGTTTCCGAAGTTGATTAACCCAAATGCAAAAATGAGTTTCTCTTGACCTGTGCGGTTGAAAAACTTCATCTTTTGTGAATTTTATCAGAAAAATATGACTTTTAATCTATATAGTTTTGGTTTAAAATCTCAGTAGACATCGTATACGTCTTTTATAAGGGTTTCTTGGGTAACTCTGATGACTAGTCACGTGTCACATGGTCTTGATTCGCTATTTAGTTACTTCCCTTGAATTGAAATTAAAGATCTTATAACAAACACACAGAGGTACACATAACTTGAATCTCTTTCATATAAATTTAAAATGAAATGTACTTCTTGCATCACCTTTTAAGTTTTCGATCTTTGGAGATTGCCACCTCAGGTGGCAATTGTCGAATCCTGTGATTTTGTGCTATGTAATTGGAAACAAGACCAATTACATGTCTGGACCTGCGTCACCGTCTCTCATGTTCAACTTAGAAAGTTTGTTTGTTTTTTTTTTCAATCTAACAGAATATCATGTATAGGTTTACCCATTCAAACAAGTATTCATTTACCTTATTACCAAAAATTCTTCAAATGCAAGTTGTATTTGAGATTATATTAAGTTCAACCCTATTACAATCTTCGCTAGCCAAGGGTTATGATCCGCTCCTCTCATCTTCACCCTTGGCAGATCAAGCTGGATTTCTGAAGTCTCAAATCCACGTCTTTGATTGGTTGCAATTAAACTTCACTGCAGCCAATTAATTAACATACTATATATCAAAACAATAAAACTTAAAATATGGCCTATAGTGATTTTTCTATTTTGCAAAATTTCCATGATTTAATTATCTTTCTTTACTTTTGAAGGGTTATTTCCTTGGAGTCAAATATATTGTGAATTGTTGTATTATTAGATGCAATAAATAATCATTTATTATTACAATAAATCATACTGAAACTCTAACTTCAAAGGGAGATAATTTCAAACTGATGTTTCACAAGTTGTGGCTCAATCTGCCAAGGGTGAAGAGGAAAGAAGCTGATCACAACCCTTGGCTAGCGAAGATGCCCTATTACTGTAATACACAAAAAAAAANAAAAAAAAAACAAAAATAATTGTACAAAGTTGAACAAAACATAAAATGAAAATAGTCCATATCACTTCAGCAACGGTGAAATTCAAATAAACACATACTTTGAATCTTTATGAAAAAACATATGAAAGCAATGCAAAAATTCAAGAACAGCTGCCCATGGTCAATGCGTTCAAAACTCTGCAACATCTCTACACAAAAATTGAGTACCATGATGATATAATATGATAGAATAAAGTACAAGTTCAATAATAGATAAATTTGACATTTTTTAAAATCAAAACTGGCCTAAAGGGGAGGTTCACATCACCAATGTGTTCAAACAACAGTAAAAACTTCCAAAGGTATTTAGTCAGAAATGTTAATCTTTCAGATTACACAAACCAGGCACTGTAATGTTAAAATATGCTGACAAATAACTAAGTTCAACAATGCATAAATTTGACATTTTTATTTCAAATCTGCCCAAAAAGGAAGGTGCACATCTTCAATGTGTCAAAGTTTCAAAAGCACCAGATAAAAGGAGTCAGAGTTTCAGGTACTGTAATGTTAAAATTTTATGAATTTAATGAAAAATTACTAAGTTTAACAATGGACAAATTCGACAATTTTTATCCAAATCTCACCAAAAGGGGAGGTGCACATCTTCAATGTGTTCAGAACAACTGTGCAAGGTTTCAAAAGCATCAGGTATAAGCTGTCAGAGTTTCAGATTACACAAACTCAGTACCGTAATGTTAAAATTTGATGAAAAAATGACTAAGTTCAACAATGGATAAATTCCAAAATTTTTTTCCAAATCTCACCAAAAGGGGAGGTGCACATCTTTAATATGTTCAGAACAACTGTGCAAAGTTTCAAAAGCATCAGATATAAGGTGTCAGAGTTTCAGATTACACATACTCAGTACCGTAATGTTAAAATTTGATGAAAAAATGACTAAGTTCAACAATGGATTAATTCCACAATTTTTTTCCAAATCTCACCAAAAGGGGAGGTGCACATCTTCAATGTGTCCAGAACAACTGTGCAAAGTTTCAAAAGTATCGGGTTAAAGGTGTCGGAGTTTCAGATTACACAAACTTGGTACCCCCAAAGCGTGACGGACGGACGGACGGACGGACGGACAGACGGACGGACGGACGGACGGAGTCGAGCGGCTCCTAGACCTGCGGTCACCGTTGGTGACGCAGGTAAAAATACAATCTGGTTTTTGATACTTTTTAGGTTGAAACATTAAAATAGCGGTTGTGTTCTAGAAAACCACATGAACATTTATTTCAAGACAATCTTTAGCGAAGATAGGCTACGAAGGATGAATCATTTAATTCGTTAGTCATAATTGTATGTTTTTTTTCATGAACCATTGTGAGCTTATTATATATATTATAAACAATGCAACGTGGCAACTTGTATTTACTTTTGAGACCGGATGAACATGTTTCATCACTTTAAATGCCACTCCATCCATTATTCAACTACCATTGTTTCATGAGTGTCCGAAGACCTTGATTTGTACTGATGTGTTAAAATGAGCGTTAATATTTTTAACAACGGCATCCCTCTAACCTTTTCACTAATAACTTCACACAGACTATGTCTAACTTTTCGTGCCTGAATATTGCTCTGAATTTTTCCAACCCTGTTTAGTGTGATCAGTATGGTGCAGGGCCTTGTTGCCCAAAGGTAGATGCAACTGGCCGAACACAGAAGTTGAAAACAACTGTTGTTGACTGAATTTCCTCAATGCAAGAGGGAAAAAGTGACAGAGCCTCAATTGAATCAAGAACTAGCTTGTTATTTAAAGGATATATTTCACAATTCTCGGACTTCCAATTAAGATAAGAAGGAGTAAGTGTTCTTGTGTATAGTTCACATTCAAGATAACATCCATCATATCTTGTTATTTGAATTTTATCATTTACACAAATGACATTTGACCTCTATACAACTTCAAAAGGAGCAAAGAACCCGCCATCAAACGGCTGCAAGTCATGACAACATTGTAAATGCAGCACAAAAATTTTGTTTTCTTTATAGCCCAGTAAATTAAGAATCAATGACTTTAATGATTATCATACAGCACAAATATTGTTGAGTTCGTTTTATTCATTTTTCAAATATGACTGTGCATGGGCGAACAATTTTCACAGTTCCACCTGCCAAGAAGAACCATCCACAAGTTGTTGTATCATTCTCTTCTAGTTTTTCTTTATCCAGAGATAAGCAATATAATAGAAATTTACATAACTTGTCTTTAAACCCCCGTTTTAGCGGGTGGTATATAATGATCATGGAGTTTGCTCGTCCGTCTGTCCGTTCGTTCGTTCGTCCACCATAGGGTACCTACTTTGTCTTTGCCTCTAAAGTTTGTTTTCCTCTACCTGCTGAGTCTTATGAGAAGCAGGATATACTTACTCAACCGGTTCACCTGATCTTTCTTATGATTTTATGGTCTTTTTGTATGTTTCTGCATCTTTCTTTTCTGTTCGCGTTGTTTTTCCGATTTTTGCCGTTGTCCTAACTCCTTTGATTGTTCGTTTTAAACTGACGGTTCTGTTCGCACTTACTTTAAAACTAAAGAATTAGTAATACGACTACAATTTAGTGATTTTGCGTTTGTTATATCAATGTTAACCCTGGCAAATTGACTCATAAACTCATTTTACGTAGTGACGTGGTATTATGTGATACCTTAAGTCGTGTGTCCGTCCGTCTGTCCGTCCTCCCGTCCCCCGAAGGTTTCCGACTGATAACGTTTGAACGGAATAACATACAGTCTTCAAACTTGGTATGTGGCTTCTTCACCACAAAACTCAGGTCGAGTTCGAATATGGGTTCAGAGGTCCAAGGGGTTCTGGAGTTATGCCCCTTGATACTTCGAAATTTTGTGAAAAGTGGCGGGGTATCATGTAATCCACCATTACTTTTTTTCTCTATAACCTACACTTCAATAGTATGTCTTCGAATTTGACATCAACAATAAAATGACTTAATATGCCATTTGTTGACCTGTAGTATTGCTGTCCATTGGTCCCATTTAAAATCATATAAATTTATCTAAAAAGGAAAAAGTGTGTTCAATATAAATTGATATCGTGTTATTTTAAATTGAAGTCTTCTTTAAAAGATAAATCATAAAGCGATCGTTAAGCACTGGGTTACAGTAAATGTTTCAGTTTGTTCTGAATCACTTTGAAATGGATAACGATTTTAATTCTTTCCAAAGGGACAGACAGATGAATAACAAAACAAAATCAATATGGCTGCGTGAAACGAGATCATTCCGATAATTCAGATAATAAAGATTTATTCCAAAAGATAATTAACTACTTAAACTAAACCATGAAAGCACAACAGATGAAGATCTTCCTCAACAGGTAATTCGAGCGACCGTTTTTCTTTATAATTTGTCATTTGTCATATTTGTGAATAATTTCCATTGAATACACAAAGATCTCCAGCTTCCCTTTGTGGGTCTATTAACAAAAAACAAAAAATAACCAAAAAAATAAATAAATAAAAACAAAACATTAAAAAAAAACCAAAAAAAAAAACCAAAAAACAAAAACATAAAAAAACAAAAAAATGTATGTTACACAAATGGATGATTATGAACCAAATTAGTGTTCGGTATCCGTACGGAGAAACGAATTTGTACAAGGTTATTTACATTTATTTCAGCTCTAGGTAAACCTCTATTATATGTGCCAGGTTTTTAGCTCGACTACATTATAATATAAAGTAGTTCTTGCACCAGATTCAGGTTCCCAGGATTAATGCAAATAATAGTAATCGTGCAAACTGACAAAAATAGATTGAGACGACCGACAGTTCAACTTCATAGGATTAATATAAATCTGAATGGTACAATTAAACATGCAACGTTCCTAAAGATTTCTTTACTTAAACGGTAACGCAAAAATGTCCTTGTTTCAGGTTCGCTTATTGCAAACCCCCGTTTTCTTCTTCTTAGACCTAACTAAACCATTTCTGTACTATTATTATTTGCCATAGTCATGGACCTAACTTTAGTCCTAACACTGCTCCAATCCCCATTCTCAGCATTACTGTAACCATTGTCCTGGCCGATCACACAGATGCAGTATTCAGTTGGAAAAACAATTCCCCGTGTTTGAGATGTATGCTCTTTATTTTTCTTAGATAGGGTGTTATTATATCTCATGTGTACACCTTGTTTATAACTATTATTTAAATTTACGTAAATTCTGAAACTAAGGTTGAACTCCTTCCATCGTAGTTTTGTCCTTAGCCATATTAGATATTACTGATTATTCGGATTTCGTTTTGTGTTATTCATTTTTGAACATTTTTTTCTTTAAAAATGTTGATTTCCTATGCTTGTGTTTTAGTACTGGTGATGAGGAATTAATTTCCGAAATAGCCATACAGCTCATTAAAGTTAATTACAGTTGGAGTTTACATTTGTATGGTCTCATGTTCATTTACTTCATATCCTTTCATAAAATACATGTAAATGTTATAGCCTTTCTGGCTTATCTTTGTACCTTCCTTAGCAATAAACGTAGCTATAAATCTAACACGTCTTACGATTTGTAAGTGTTGTACATTGACTCTTGTGAAACCACCCAACTTATATACAACTTATGTACTGGATTTGGCTTCCTATTTCGATATTTTTGGAAATGAGTACTTCTTATGGACTACTTTTGGATTATGGCTTTACATATTATTTGATTTAAATGCTGCTGATGAGAGGTTACTCCTTGAAATACGTGTACAGCATAACGAAATTAAGTGTTTTCATGTATTTTTTTGTATTTTATATAATACCGTAATTAGCATTGTCTGTAACCCTGGGGTAACAGCTTCACAAAATTCCAAATTTTAACGCTAGCCTTATTTTCCATTCTTTGCATTATTCCTAATCTATGTCAGAATAGTGAAAATTGATTGTGTATGATGTTGGAGTTATGCAAGTGGATCATTTGAGCTTTGACAAAAATGTCGACCTGTCGACCTGACAATATTTCAACTTTATACAACTTATTAATTAAATTAAGAATCACATGGGTATATTAATATCACTGACCAATAAACTGATGAATTCTCAGATTACGACATTTGTGTTGGATGAATTCCTATTCTAATGAATGAAGTTAATTCATGAACTTAGTGATTTCGCCATTTTTCTTTGGAATTTTTACAAACTGTAATTCTACCTTCGTGCCATTTTTTCCGAGACTCTAACTTGCACTGAATAGAATTATAGTTGAATAGAGAACAAAATTAAGATGTGGCATGCAGTCTTAAAATTTACAGATTGGCGACTCTTGCAATATATAAAGAAAATTTAAAACTAGACATAACCATTAACGAAAACGACACTGGTCCTTGTACCTAAACAGTTCTTATAGACCTAGGACAAAATTTTGCTTAACATATTTTGAAATGAACTGAATATCAACTATTTTACAGTGGGAAGTTCAAGCATGTATCATTCCTTGGTAAAACTCAAAATATAAAAGGTCTTACCGAACTTGGAATTAAATATTTTCGAATCCGATTAGAGAAAATGACTCTTTACTGTTCGAAACAAAATCTGAAAATATTTTTTCTCCATTGAATTCCCAGATATAAGTGGTCTTTCGAAATATCAAGAAATTTACCATATTTTGGAAACTAAGTAGTGAAAATGTTTCTTTTTATACTGAAACATTTTTTTTTGTGTGGTGGCTAGTTTGGATTCAAATAATAAGCTGTTCTTTTTTTTTATTTTTTTAACACTTTCAGAACAATTTCCCACTAGAAACGTTTTTTGGAAATCAAGAATTAAGAGTTTTGTTTTTATACAAAATTGGCAAAATATTAGGTTATATGCAAAAATTACTAGTCTTTGGCAGTTTCAGGGATTTCTAGAGTTGGAACCGGAGTCAAAATTCCAATCTAGAAGCTACATAAAATAATTCTGAAATAGAATAGTATTTCTAAATAAAAGAATAAATCGAGGAGTTAACGACACATGAGAAATGCTTCAAGATCTAGAACAAAATTAAATACCGAAATACATATTTTGCATTCCACATTTCTCTAAGTCAACATCTCGGGGCCTGTTGTTTCCACGAGACCAAAAACAAAAAAGTCCAAAAGCTAATTGTGCATATATATCGTAAATACTCCAATTCTAAAATAAAATTTATAACCCTTAGTTTAAAACAGAAGTTCATTTTGCAATAAAACTAAAGAGATGGACGGAAAGACGTGCAGTGATAAAAAAGGACAAAGATTACAGCATATATGAATAAAAAAAATACCGAAGTTACTGTAAATTTAAAAATTCTGCATATGGCTATTTCGACAACTTATGTCTCCTCAGTGCAGATAAAATCTGAACATTAGGAAGAGCATAAACTTAAAGATGTCTAAAACTGATAGAAATTAATCTAAATGGAAACCAAAATTAGCTAAGGACACAGTTTTGCATGAGGGAGATACTCCTTAATTTTCAACAAAATCAATAAAAATTCAGATAAATAAAATCGGCTTTCGGGTAAGCACCGAAGTACTGACTACTGGGCTGGTGAATACCCTCGGGACTACATGTAGCAGTCCACCAGCAGTGGCATCGATCCAGTGGTAACAAATAAAAAAGTACCGAGTTGCTGTAAATTTAAATTCTGCATATGGCCATTTCGACAACTTATGTCTCATCAGTGCAGATAAAATCTAAACATTAGGAAGATCATAAACTCAAAGATGTCTAAAAACTGATAGAGAACAAGTAATTAAATATGATCTAAGTGGAAAACAAATTTAGCTAAGGACAGAGCTTTGCCTGAGGTTGATCATATATTTCAACACCTCCTCACAATAAATAATCATTTTAACCTGTTTTTGAGATTATTATCCGTTATGGGATTTATAGGAAAATTATTTTACTAATTTTTCTATACAATTACGGGTAAATAGTTATCTTTAACGAAATGAAATTTCTACTGTATGTGATTCGGGTCGTTTGTTTGAATATAGAACTAATTTGTCAGTATTAAAGTCATTAAATAGGATTACTTCTGTATAGTTTGTTCAACTACAGAAAAACATATGCATTATTAGATATTTAAGCCCTGAAGAGGATAATTTCTTTTCATCAATACGAAGTATTATTTTAACTCAGAATTAAGGAAAAAAAAAACGAAACAGCTGTTTGTTGAAGGTAGATCAACGACCTCTCAAAGCATTTGATAAAAAAAAAACAAACACCAAAACGGCATCCAAATTGTGTTCGACATGTCTAATTATTGTTTTTTCCGTCAATGTCATTACATGCATAAACACAAATACTCCATTGATTTTTTTTTCAGAAATATCAAGAGTTAGAAAAAGATTGGTAAAACAGTAATTTTGCTATGACAAGACTGGCTTGTAATACATCGGCAAACGAATACCGAAGCAAGAACGAGGAAATTGATTGATTGATTGAATATTGTTTAACGTCTACTCAGCAATATTTCAGCTATATCAAGACGAGAACAAGTTTGTTGATAAATAATCACTTTGGGGTATGGAAATGGCCATGGGACGGGAAATTCTGACTTCTAAAATCATAAATCCAAAATTACGGCAATTAACAGCAACACGAATTTAAACAGTATGACAAAAGACAAAACAAATAAACAAAAATGAACAAGAACGTCACAAAACTAAAGCACTAGCAGTGTGAACCCTAAATAAATAACAGTAAAAAAAGTTTCCCAATTCACTAATAATTACTTGTAATTTTTTCATAGCTGTTGACTTAACTTGAAAGAAATTTACTTTGTTACGCTCCAAACAAGGTATAAACACAATGTGTGCAGTCATTCAACCAGTGAACGATTAGTGTACATAAAACTAATTTGTACCTCGATGAATTGCAATGAATTACTTTTTAGAAATGAAGTAGCTATTCTAGATGTTCAAAACTCGGGAGAAAACACTTATCAAAAACTTGTCAGTTTGCTTTTCACCATGAAGAATTTGAGAGCATGAAATGAGTTTTAGGAGACAAAGAATCGACACTATAAAGTGTTAATCTTCATCTGGACTCCAATGTTCTTTGCTGTTTATTTGCAGAAATTTGGGGAAAACTGTATACAGTTATGTCCAGCATAAGAAATTGAAATAGAAAAAAAAATAATGCAAGGTTACTGCGTGGTAATTTTTTAAAAAAAGATAAAATAACAGCATACAGTTTGGTGTAGTCATAACCTCTCATAAAGTTAACTTAGAATTGTTCTTATGACTGCCCTATACTGGAGGTTAAATAATGTCTATAGAACTTTGTATTTGTCTGTTAAATATTTTTACAGTATTGTACGAATTTTCCATTTTGTCTTGTGAACTAGTTCACTATTCTCCATTATTAAACATCTTTGATAACCTTTTTACTGATAGCAATCTTGCTAGAAAACTTTTTTTTTATACAAAATTCCATATCTAACCTCTCTGTATTTTTATAAGCACTTGTTTCTTACTAATAGTACATTGTGATACTTACTTGTATGTCACGTTGTCTTACAATAAGCTAGGCCCTACGCGTACTCAGATTTTAATTTATCACGTAAAAAATTACTATTTTACCACGTGCTTATATTCTCATTTAGTATTTTACATTATGGACGACATGAAAATTACAGAATTTCTGTTCCAGATCGGTTTGGATTCTGGTTGAGGTAGACAAATTTACAAGCAACAACTTTTATGATATTATGAAATACAAATATACCAAGGTTGCATGAAAACAGTAAATTTCGCTATATTTTACACGTGTTTCAAAGAGTAGCCTCTCATCAGCAGCATTAAAATAAAAAAAAATTGGAAAGCCATAATCCAAAAGTAGTCAAAAAAGAAGTTTTCATTACCAAAAAATATCGAAACAGGAGGCCAAATCCAATACCATCTGGCTGCCATACATGTACATGGAAAGAAGCCTCAGTAATTTTTTATATTCAAAAACTGCAAATTTCTGTAAACGCGAGGTAAATATTTCATGTCAGACAAATCTGATATGTGGGCTGATAACTACCCTCGGTGACCTCAAGTCCACCAGCAGTGATATCGGCTCATTGGCTTCAAAGTACAAATATTCCCAAGTTGCATTTAAAAGTTTTTTTTTTTATGCTGTGCGCGTGTTTCAAGGAGTAACTTCTCATTAGCAGCATGAAAATCAAATAATATGGAAAGCCATCATACAAAATTCGTCAAAAAAGAAAGACACATCACCAAAAATATCGTATCAGGAGACCAAATCTAGTACCAAGGACATCCACCGAGAACAATAGATGAAGTGAAGCCTCAGAATTTTTTAGGGGTTAGAATTTATAAAACTGAAACGTATATAAAACGCAAGGTAAATATTTCATCATGTCAGACAAGTCCGACTTGTTGGCTGGTGAATAATCTCGGTGACCTCTATTCCAGCAGCAGTGGCAACGGACAAATTGTTGTAAAAATACAGGCATCGGCCCAATGGTTTCAAAATACAAATATACTCAAGTTGCATAACACAGTAAATTTCATATGCTGCACACGTGATTCAAGGGAAACCTTCTCATCAGCAGCATTAAAATTAAATAATTTTGATAGCCATAGTCCAAAAGAAGTCAAAAAAGAAGTACTCATTACCGAAAGTATCGCAACAGGAGGCCAAATCCAGTACAAAAGACATCGACCGACTGCCATACATGGAATGAAGCCTAGATATTTTTTAGGTGATAGTTTTATAAAAATGCAAATTTTAAAACACGAGGTAATTTTTCATGTCAGACAAGTCTGGCCATTTGGCAAATGAATATCCTCGGGACCTCTGGTCCATCTGCAGTGGAATCGGCCAAATGGTTTCCAAATACAAACATACCAAAGTTGCATAAAGCAGTAAATTTCGTTATACTTTACACGTGTTTCAAGGAGTAACCTCTTATCAGCAGCATTAAAATCAAATAATATGGAAAGCCATAATCCAAAAGTAGTAAAAAAATTAGGTACTCATTACCAAAAATTTCGAAACAGGAAGCTAATGGCATTTACCAAGTGTCATACACGGAATGCCACTTCAGTGTTTTTGAGGGGTTAGAATTTTATAAAACTGCAAATTTCTGCATATAACAAAATACGGAAGTAACTGTAAATTTAGTTTCTGTATATGCACATTTCGACAACTGCATTGCAGATCAAATCAAAATATCTTGAAATCCATAAATCAAAATATGTGGAAAAGCTGAGAGAACAAATTACCAATTGGATCTCAAATCAGCTAAGGACAGGGCTATGCATGAGGGAGATACAGCTTAGGTTTACATAAAATCGGTTTTAGACCAGCAGAAAAGTACTGGCTCCTGGGCTGGTGAATACCCTAGTGTCGTGGCTAAAGTAATCAGCGATTTTATAACAGAACGGATATGTACTAAATACGGACCTTATTACAGATATCCGTCGTATAAGCTATAACTCACTCGAAGTATTTCAAGAATTGTTTTAATGAAAACATGTTTAAATCCCAATGTTATTAGTATTCATTCTATCTATATATTTAAAAGAACAATTATGTATAAAACTACGAATAAAGATAAATAATACATTACATATTTTATGTAAATCTAAAATAATTTTATATAATAATTGTTAAATTCTGTCTAGAACTAATATTAGTCATCGGGTCATCACTACCTATTCCCTACGGTTTTTACCGTAGGAACCAACTTGTTTACCGACGTCTGACATGCAGTTTATTATTTACTTGAAATCCAATTTGGTCTGCCATGACTTTAAAATATATTCAGCGATTAAAGACTTCATGGACAATTTGCCATGTCGTCATATTCGGTTTCCTGGTCAGCAGTTGTGTTTCCATATATAAATCCCCACATGAATGGAAATCCAAACATTAATGACTTCTTTGTCGAATGCTACATGTTTTCTGTAGCTACTTTCAAAATAATTGGGTGTTTCGTTTTTCGACTTCGCTATTTAGTTATTAATTGCCAATAGCCACGAAAGTGAATCAGTACATACATGTACTATGAAAAGTTTGCGAAAAAGCTACAAATTTAAGTGCTAAGTAGTTTGCGTAAGCTTCAGCAGTAAACATGGAACTAGAGGATGGTAGTCGAAGAGTTGCTGTACGATCTCCAAAAACGGCTCCAGAAGCCACTCTGTCTCAATCCATAGAGACATCTGTGCAAATTTGCGAGTATTCAGGATGTTCAGATTTATTTTTTTCCAAAGTCCTGTTGGAAAATTGGAGGATTGGTATCAAACTTATTATATTTGCGTAGTTCAAAATTAAATGGTTTTAGGTTAAGCCATTGAGCATTGTTTGGGAGTTTCTATTGGGTCTATTTTATCCAAATTTATATTAGCAGATTCCAGATGTGGTTTGATACGAAGACGAAAAAATTTTATAACAGTTGGTTGTTTTTCAAAGTCAGGTTTGTGAAGAGGTTTGAAAGCACAGTTGTGAGCAAGATTGGAAGAATACATTGTAAGCCTTGTTGCATATTATTAACAAAGTTTGACACGTCTGACTTCCAAGAAAGGTCTGATGAAGAAACAAAAATTAAACTAAGATTTTGTCAAATGCTTTCATTTGACAATGTTATTCAACCATACGACTGATTGTAAATAATTCAGTGTATGAATATTGTTTTTTTAATTTATACTATACAAATTTTCTTAGTTCTAAACAACAATTTTGTTTGATCCAAAAGTAAAACATCCAAAAGTAAAACAAAGAACAATAATTAAACGAGAAACCACAAAAAGGAAGGCAAATGAAATTAACTGCTGCGCCAAGAGCGCATGATACGCCCGTCTACAGTAAACTCGAACTTTTTGGCATTTTTGGACCACATCAAAATTTGATCGAAAAAAATTAAGAGAAAATATTGATTACATAGATGTTACCTTTGGCTCTTATTTAAGGCTAAGATGCTTAACCTTGTTATACGTGTTGTTCCAGTTTGAAATATGTGCTTGTATGCATATAGTACTCTACCAGGGCTAACACAAAGAAGGAAATCATTATAAAACATACAAAAAACACATTCAGCCTAAATGTCCTTTTAAAAATAGGCGCAAATATTCCTTAAAAAGATCGCAAATGTCCTTTTAAAAAAGCGCAAATACCCTATCAAAAAGCGCAAACGTCTCCTACCGAGGAAAAAGACCTACCCCGATCCAATCATATAACCAGATGATTTACAGATAAATCTTAGCAGTTTATATGAGAAAGCATCTTATACTAGATATCTATAAAAAAGCATTTACTGTTTCTAGCTAGAAGATAAAAAGTTTCAATTCAGTCATCGGTCATGATATTATTTTGTGATCCCCTGTCTCATTCCTGACATGTACATTAGAAATCATGTTGTTTTTACTCCTTCGCATTTAGAAGAGCAAAAATGATGATGACTGAAATGAGAGATGTCTTTTAAGCGTGATGTATGATATTACAACTGTAATTGTTTCCTAAAACAGATCCTTCAAAGACATGTTGTAAATAATGAGAAGACGAATGCCTTCTACAATTTTTTATGCTTTGATACTTGAATAAAGTACTTTTCCTTAATTGAATTGTTTATAATATCTTTTATATAATCGTGTTGTGAATGATGTGTTGCCAATATATTCGTATAAGACGGTTCATGTAAATTTTCCTTCAAATCGTACATTTGCATCAAATCAACAACGATAATGATTTTATTTTTTTAACTTAAATTTGTCGTAAAAAAGCAGGAGATGCGTACTCTACCGGATCACCTGATCTCATCCTTGGTTTTTTTATTGGGTCCGTGTTGTTCATCTTTGTGTGTGTGTGTCTCAAGTTTTCTTTTCTGTGGCGTCCTCATGTTGTGTCTCTATTATTTGTTGTTTCCGATGTTGCCATTGTCCTTGGATTATTCGTTTAGGATTGACGGTTCGGTTCTCACTTACTTTTGTACATATCAAAATACCGAAGTAACTCTGAATTTATTTTCTGCATTATGCGCATTTCGACAACTTATGTCTCTTCAGTGCAGATCAAATCAAAACATTTGGACATACACATTAGACATACATGAACATTTTCGAATGTCAAATCTGAAACCCGTTATTTTGAACACAGGGAATGCTGTTGAAAACATTTTTAATATAAAGCTGTCGTTTCTATATTGTAATATTGCAACATAGTAAGCATTTGTTAATATTATAAGGTTTGAGTATTCATATTGGTTTATATATCTGGGGTCTGTGTACGTTCATGTATTTGCCATGTTATAATAGTTTTTATTAACTGATGACTTAAAATACAGTTTGATTTGGCCATTTTATGTAACCAGGAGTTCTTGGCATATAAAATGTTACAGGGCAAATGCCTTTATAAATCACAAAGTACCGAATTTACTGTTATTTCATTTTCTGGAAGTCCATTAACCGAAAACGTGTAAAAGCTCATAGAGAACTAATAAACAAAAAGATATAAATAGAAAAGCCAAACTTCAGCTGAGGACAGAGCTATGCATGAAGGAGATACTACTTAGTTTTATACAAAATTTTGTAGAATTTAGATATTACAAGTTTGATTAAAATCGGTTTTCGAGTGAAGCACCGAACCCTCGTGAACTAACAGCACACCAGCAGGGGCATTTGCCCAGTGGTAATAAAAACAAAATACCGAATTTACTGTTTATTTATTTTCTGTATATGAGCATTTCGACAACCTTTGTCTCATCTTATTAATGGATCGTCCATATTGGTTAAGTTACGCTTTGTTTTCTAGCCTTTCTCACATATGTTAACCTTTTTTCTTTTGGACTGTTGATTTTAATCACATACAAATAAAAATCCACACAGAACAATTATTAACATTATGCTATACATAGTTATATAGTACGCGTCAACGGAAAAATAGAACTCGTCAGCCGAATCCCGTTACAGCTTGTATGATTAACGCCTTAGAACAGAACTTTGACGAGACCATTATACCGCGAGCGGGATTTGTAAGCAACTTGATAGTGCAATAACTGTTTTCTACTGAAAATTGAAAATCTAAAAGAGATCTGTTTTGTAACGTCTTGTCTTGTAAAAGTCGAAATTTACATATTCATCTTGTAATTAATATTGGTAAAGGTAATGCTTATAATTTTAAGTCATCAGTTAATAAAGGTGTCATAAAATGTTTTTTTTATATTAATTCTGTATAATGTCCCCGTACAGTCGTATTGGGGTTCGATCACCTGTATTGGCTCTCTGCTTCGCCTCTAGCCAATAAAGGTGACCTGAACCAAATACGACTGTACTTGAACATAATACAGGACAACAGCATAAGAATACCACTGTGTCTCAACCAACCCGGCAAAAACATGTTTCGTCTCGCAATTGTCTAAATTTAGTATGGTTGCGGACCCGATTTGTACATGGTGCCAGTAAATGAAAGGTACAATTTCTATGTTTTGTATCAATTGTAAGTAAAAAAACGTAAGACAATTAAGTTTATTTGAAACATATCTAGTGTTTAATGTTCAAATGTCGGCTATTCATACCAAATTCGTCACAATTAACAGAAACATCGTGGCCTATTTTTAAAAAATCAACCCGATCGTAAAAATCCCTTAAACAGCTATTGAATTGTAATACTTGATCTATATATTTCCAAATAACAGAGGAAGACATTGAATATCTATACAAGACATTACGTGTTAGCATAGGTTTATAAATAACAAAAAAAATAAAAAAAATGAAAGCTTGTCGAAATCGCGGGACCCGGCTTCGTACCTACAGTTGGGTGCTGACGCAACATTCCATCCAAGTGCACTCCAAAAGCGTTTCTCGCGTGCACTTCGCGTGCACTTCAAAGTGATTCCATGACAGCCTAGAGTTAACTTGTGACCATTTTCAAGTGCACTTGAAAAGAAGATGCGATCGCGGGAGTGATCGCAAAGTGCACTTGAAGTGAACTTCGTGGCAGCTTTGGATTGCTCTTAGCGATTGGTCAGTTCAAAACACGTGATATTAATATGACGAAATTAACTTTAAGCAAAACATATGAAAACTCGACGACTTAACTCTTTTTTTTAATCTATTTTTTTTTTTATAATAAATTAAAACCAAAATGCCATTATAAATTATAGCCTTCTTTTGTTTTATTTATACATTCCATGCTTACCTCACATTATATTCTTCATAAATCTTGCAAAAATGGGTATTTCATCGAGGCCTATGTTCATGCTTGAGACATAAAATTCATTTGTAATTTCAAAAAAACTTTCTCGCAATACCAAATTTATACACGGGGATTCCTGTAAATTTGGGGGATTCCGGTAATTCGATGTACCCATTATCTTAAGTTTAACCTTGCCAAGACCATACATGTCGTGAAAGGCACATACCTGCTCTACATTATATCAAATTTTCATCATACCTTTAAAGCCTTCTAAGAGATTCCCGGTGTGTCGGGGAAAGCCACCTATAAATACGTACCACGACGTCACAACATTGCACAAAAATAGTCATTGGGAATTCCCCTCTTTTAAGTGATCTAAAATTACACCTGGTCAATTGACCTTGGTCTTGAATTAAACCTAATATATCAATGTTTAAATGGGTGCACCATTCATCAAATTCCCTTGAATAGTTTTAAAGGTGCAAGAATACAAAGTCTATCTTTAGATTCAAAAGGTCTATTTTCTCATTCGTTCCAACTCTGATTGGTTGAATTGGTGGTTTGATACCTATATACTTATTAAGTTTAGAACCAGTGTGTGTTCAGTACTTTGGTTACTTCCCTTAATGTCCGCCATATTGATTAACAGTCGGTTGATAAAATACTCCTACAGTGTAAATACAAGAAATATTTTTTTATAAAAACCCTATTTTATAGTAAAATAATGTGTTATCTTTTTATTTATTGGTGTTTTCAAACGATAATAGGGGGATTTCGGTCTTTTCCAGGGGGATTTCGGTTAATACACGGGGATTCCTGTAAATTTGGGGGATTCCGGTAATTCGATGTACCCATCGATTTTCAAAAATGACCTCAAAAGTTGGAGATATTATTTGTCAGTGCTTATTTCAATTGTCGCAACACAACATTTGTATGAATTTTTCCCAAAATTACCTTGCAGTTTAGCTGTTTTCCTTTCTTTCGATACCAAATTTATGCATCTTTTGTCAAAAATGAATGCAAAAGTTGGAGATATTATATGTTGGTGCTTATTTCAATTGTAGCATGTATTTTTCCCAAAATTACCTTATAAGATTGAAATATTTTGCATTTCCTTTCTCGCTATACCATTCATTTTCATTTTTGTCAACAATGACCTCAGAAGTGGGATATATTATATGTCGGCGCTCATTTCAATTGTTGCGACACAACATTTATATGTATTTTTCCCAAAATTACCTTATAAGATTGAAATATTTTGCATTTCAGCTTTTTTCCTTATACATCTTTTGTCAAAAATGACCTCAGAAGTGGGAGATATTATATGTCAGTGCTTATTTCAATTGTCGTGACATAACATTTACATTTATTTTTCCAAAATTTACCTAATAAGATTGAAATATTTTGCATTTCAGGTTTTATCCTTTCTCGCGATACCAAATTTATACATCTTTTGTCAAAAATGACCTCAGAAGTGGGAGATATTATATGTCAGTGCTTATTTCAATTGTCGCGACACAACATTTATATGTATTTTTCCCAAAATTACCTTATAAAATTGAAATATTTTGTATTTCAGGTCTTTTCCTTTCTCACGATACCAAAATTATACATCTTTTGTCAAAAATGACCTCAGAAGTGAGAGATATTATATGTCGGTGCTCATTTCAATTGTCGCGACACAACATTTATATGCATTTTTCCCAAAATTACCTTATAAGATTGAAATATTTTGCATTTTAGCTTTTTTCCTTTCGGGCGATACCAAATTTATTAATCTTTCATCTAAAATGACCACAGAAGTGAGAGATATTATATGTCGGTGCTTATTCAATTGTCGCGACAAAACATTTATATGCATTTTTCCCAAAATTACCATATAAGATTGAAATATTTTGCATTTTAGCTTTTTTCCTTTCAGGCGATACCAAATTTATTAATCTTTTATCAAAAATGACCTCAGAAGTGGGAGATATTATATGTCGGTGCTTATTTCAATTGTCGTGACACAACATTTATATGTATTTTTCCCAAAATTACCTAATAAGATTGAAATATTTTGCATTTCAGGTTTTATCCTTTCTCGCGATACCAAAGTTAACATCTTTTGTCAAAAATAACCTCAGAAGTGGGATCGAGATATTATATGTCGGTGCTTATTTCAGTTGTTGCTACTCAACATTTATATGTATTTTTCCCAAAATTACCTTATAAGATTGAAATAATTTGCATTTCATCTTTTTTCCTTTTTACGTTACTAAATTTATACATCTTTTGTCAAAAATTACCTCAGAAGTGAGAGATATTATATGTCAGTGCTTATTTCAATTGTCAGGACACAACATTTATATGCATTTTTCCCAAAATTACCTTATAAGATTGAAATATTTTGCATTTTAGCTTTTTTCCTTTCGGGCAATACCAAATTTATTAATCTTTTATCAAAAATTACCTCAGAAGTGGGAGATATTATATGTCGGTGCTTATTTCAATTGT
>MJUU01060146.1:33222-52641 GCA_002080025.1 Modiolus philippinarum | reverse complement strand
ATCGGCTACAGGGCTAAATTCCCCGCCCTTGACGATTTCACCCTACTTTTCCAGTGGCAGTCAGAATTTCCCGTCCCATGGCCCTTTCCATACCCCAAAGTGATTATTTATTAACAAACTTGTTCTCGTCTTGATATAGCTGAAATATTGCTGAGTAGACGTTAAACAATATTCAATCAATCAATCAATCTAGTAAAGTTCTTTATTTCGACACAAAAATCACTCCATTCAGGTCTTAAATATCAAATAAATGGGGGTAAATGATATTCAATTTATTTTATAGCGCCGTAGGTGATTTTTTTTTGTTTTAAAATGTCAAGGTCTATCTAATTAATTTGCCAGGAATCCACTCCTGCTTACATGACTGGTATACGACATTAACTTTTTACTTCAAAGAATTATAGGTCCCGTCTGGAAAGTATTTGCTGGTTAGGTTTAAGTGAAACTACAAAAATAGACTTTCCCTAGTTTAATTACAATAATTCTTTCAAAAAAAACTTTGTCTTTTGGAACTATTTATTCGACGCCATGAAAACGAAATTAGTTGCAAATCGGATATCAGAAAGGCAGACAAATACAAGAATTGACTCAACAAGAACACGCGATGATACTGTATTAATAATAACGAGAATCTAAAAGAACAAAACCAGGAAGCTGTCAAATTAAGAGTCTCATGTTTTCACCTTTGGATCTTGGTAAGCTCTGCATACAGGAATGTTTGCCTTCTGTTCCTAGCTTTTGCTTTTCAGTAGTATTTCTCTAAAAATCATTAGTATTTATTCAACGTTATCTTTAAAAATTCAAGCAGACTGCCAATAAAGCAAAGAATCACCAGCAAATAAATCATGCTTTTGTTTTAATACATACAAATAACTAAATACCGAATTTACTGTAAATTTAGTTCCTGCATATGCGGATTTCGACAACTTTGGTCTCTTCGGTGCAAATAAATCTAGACGTTTGGAAGGCCAGAAAATCAAAGATGTTAAAAAACTGATAGAGAACAAATAATCAATATGATCTTAATGTAAAGCTAAAAATCATCTAATGACAGAGCTTTGCACGAGGGAGATACTCCTTAGTTTGCACCAAAATTTACAAAAATTTAGATATTGCAAGGTTCCAAATAGAATCTGCTTTCGGGTCAGCACCGAAATACTGACTAATGGGCTGGTGACTTACAGTCCACCAGCGGAGGCATCAACCCAGTGGTACATGCAACAAATAACAAAATACCGAAGTCACTGTAAATTTAGTTTCTGCATATGCGCATTTCGACAACTTATGTTTCTTCAGTGATAATTTATGTAATAACGTATAGAATTTCAAGTTACATTTTTTTCTTTTTTCTTTTTGCCTTTTAGTTATGAGGTGTTATCTTTGATGTTAACATCCTGCGTAATCATTTTTTTTTTGCAGATTTGTTCTGACGTCTGTTTTTTTTCCGGTATTCTGCGACTAAATATAAAAGTATCAAAATCAGACGCATAGAAATTAATGAAATCCGACATTTATTGGTTACATAATTGGTTTATATGTAAGCCTTGAAAGCAACGTGGTATCTGTATTAACAAACAGGTCTTGTATTCTGATAATAGATTATTGGATATTTACAAGTGTAAATTGTTGACTGTCAATATTCTTTTTCATTCTTTACATTATTTATGACTTGATCATTAGTCATATTTGTACATCTAATATCTTTTCTTTTTCTTTTTAATATGTTGGAATATTCACCACAATAAAACAAATAGAAAAAATAAATCGCATTCCCACAGTGATTTTTTATTTCATTTATATAATTCATTACTACATGAAATACAAGTTGCTTTCTTAAAAAAAATAAATGCAAATGTAAGCCTTGAACTTTTCAACTCGTATTATTTCGTGTCAGTGTACAATGTAATCTACAATTTATTTTTCATGTTTCCAATACACATGCTACTTTTTTCTATTAAGCAATTCACATTACTGAAATGCTGACTTTGACCCTGTTAAGGCACATATTGTCCGGCACATATTGTCGCCGGAGACAATATGTGCCGAAATTGTCCATACACCTAAACTACATTTTGGGCGACAATATGTGCCATGTACATATCAGCACAAATTGTCGTCTCAGAACATAAGCTATCTGATATCCATGTTTTTGCAATACATGAAGCCATTCATAAGCTTCCAGATAAAAGGGGGTCTCAGTCTGCAGTTTTGTCCATACCCTTGGTCTTGATCTGCACATGCATCACTGCACCAGTTCATACAAATATATGAAGATAGATCTCAAAACAGTCATGTGACTGAAAAACATTTCAGAATTTTTATAAAAGGAAACAATCCCATTTCACTTTGAATAACCGCACTATGACGTTTCAATGGCCCATTGCCTCCTGCTGAACAACTTCAATATGGTGCATCACCGGGAACAACCTTATTGTTCACACCTGAATAACTTGGATGCAATCATGTATGCCATCGTAGCGGTAAACAACCCTGTTGATCCTATAAGAATCAGTCTCCTTTGCAAGATTTAAACAATAATACAATCTCTAAGTGTGAAAATAACCAAAGTGTTTAGAATTTAATAAACATTATTATTCCACTTTATATTTCTAACGTAACTAATAGCTTATTTTCATTGGCCAAAACCGCCACACGTGATTGAACATAAAAGGAGTTTTCCGGTGGTGTTCCAGAAAAAGGGGGAATTTAGGCGACTTTTTGTCACTTTCTGTCAATTTTTGTTTGAATTCTGCACGAAAATTTACAAATTTTTCAAAAGGGGCCTTATTTCAGAAACCCCTCTGAACCCGCTAATGATTTGTCCATTTTAAGCGGAGTAGCGGAATAAAATATTAATTTCCCATACATGAGAGAGAAATGAAGATTTGTTTTTCAGAGGGAATCATATTTCCCGGAGGCAATATGAAGATTTGTTTACCTTATGGAAAATATATTTCCCTCAGGCGATGCCTTCAGGAAATATGATTCCCTCGAGAAAACAAATCATGTATGGGATATAAATGTATAATGTTGCTTTATGTTGACAGCAACCATTCAAGTTTGTCAGCCCCTTTGGGAAACAACCTTCAAAGTTGACAAATGAACTTTTTTCTTCAATTTAAACGCATAACAGTAATAGACTTTTTTGTGCATTGTAACAAAAGATTTTTTTTTCTGGATGTTATATACAATTGTATGGTTTACAAAATTTTCCAAAAAGGTTGAAATATTTTTCCAACAGCTACAATAGTTTTGCCAAGGAACTAATGAAAGATGGAACAGTTGTACCTACACAGAACCACTGTCAACGTTCAAAACCTAACATCATGCCCTTTAGTAAAAAAAAATACAAGGGACAATATTTAAAAATTACATTGCCTGTAATTAGTATGAGAAAAGGCTAACAGGATTACTTTAGTAAAGTGCGATATACAATATGCATTTTGCCTCTAAAGCCCATCTTTGTGAGCTTACGAAAACACTCAACGTTTGTCCTCCCGTGGTAAATTTTTTCAACATTCTTGTCTTCTTAAACTGCTTTTCAAACTGAGTACGAATTTGCACAAGAGTATTATGCAATAAGATTGTGCTCAGTGAGAGCAAGACTTAAAATATGACCATTGTTAAGTAGGTTGAACATATGGGTGAACTGCCGTTTTTCTGAAGATAATTCTCTGCCTGTTACACATACAAAAAACGCTAACAGAGTAAACACAATCAGCGAGACAACACCTACAATTTCTTACAAATGTGATGATAGTAAAAATAACTTTGTTTAAAGTCATTGGCTTTAACAGTAAAATTTTCCAAATTTTAATTTCTTTCTTTTGTACATGTATTAAAACTTGTTAATAGCTTGTTAAAGCTTATATCGCAAACGTGTTCAACATATCAAGATCTACATGATTTGTAATTCAGTAGAATATCTGAATACTAGTACTTATAAAGGACCACAGGGTCAGTGTGAGCTATTCCCATGACTTGGAGCCCTATGCCAGTCCATCCGTCCGTTTAACTTTTCACATTTTCATCTTCTCCTCAGAAACCACTGATGCAAAGTCAAACAAACTTTACAAGAGTGATGTATTGAAGGTCCTTTACAAAGATTGCTCATTTCTAACCCATCCGACAAAAACATGGCCGCCAGCACGGAAATTATGTTAAACATTAGACTCTATGGGAAATTTCACATTTTCATCTTCTCCTCTGGAACCACCGAAGCAAAATACAACCAGACTTTGCAGGCATGATGTATGGAAGGTCCTAACTCAATTCATTCCGATCTGACGAAAAACATGTCTGCCAGTGGGATCTTTGGTTTCACATGGGATCCTAAGGAAAAATTCACATTTTCATCTTCTCCGCCGGAACCACTGAGGCAAATTCAACCAACTTTGCTTGACAGATGTATGGAAGGTCTATTACAAAGATTGCTCATTTTATTCCAATCCAATGAAAAACATGGCCTCAAGTGGGCCTTATGGGAAAAATCGCATTTTAATCTTCTTCTCTGAAAGCACTGAAACAATTTCAACCAAACTTTACAGGAATGATGTATAGAAGGTCTTTTACAAAATTGCTCATTTTGTTTGATCTGACAAAAATATGCCCGCCAGCGTTGAACTTAGTTTTAACACTGAACAATATGGTAAAATCACATTTCTCCTTTGAAACCACTGAAGCAAATTCAACCAATCTTTACAAGAAAGATGTATGAATGGTCGTATACAAAGATTGCTCATTTTGTCCGATCAAACAAAAAAAAAATAAAATAAAAAAAAAACGGCTGCCAGCGCGGAACTAAGGAGAAAGATTTGACCGTAAGAGAAATTAATTATTTTCATCACCTACTATGAAATTATTGTATTGATGCAAATTTAACCAAACTGTATTGGAATGATGCAAACAACGGCAGTAGAATACCGAAGGAACAAAGGAGTGAAATTTACAAAAATCGCAGTCCAAAGGCATGACCAAAACGAGAACACAGAAAACAATGACGCCAGACACCACACAGCGACGCTAGACAGACAGAAAGCACAGAAACAGAAATCACAACACTCAAAATAAAGCACTCACAGTGTGAACTCCAGTGAAACTGAGAGTGACAACAGGTGCTCCGGAAGGGTAAGCATGTCCTGCTCTGTAAAAAACACCCGATTGTCGTCTACAAAGATTGGTCATTTCAGTCGGACCTGACACAAATATTGCTGCCATCATGGAACATAGTTTAACATTGTACCTTTTCGAAAAATCACATTTTGATGATGTTCTTTGAAACCACTGAAGCCAATTCAACCAAACAATAGCTTAAGATTATACCCTAAGGAAAAAAAAACATTTAGTCATCAACATAGATATGGCTTATATAAGAAGGATTTTGTCAGGTGAGCGATTCAGATTACTTTACGAAGAGTACTCATTTCCTTCCAAAAGGACAAAAATCATTGTTTTACATTGATCGTATTTGAAAGTCATACTTTGATCATCTCTGAAACGCCTAATACAAATCAAAACTTTGCAGGAATTAATATTGTATAGTAGGTCTTTACAATAATTTCCAATTTTACATAGCACTTATGAGAAAAACATGATTTTCATCATCTGTCAGGGACTATTGAAGCAAATTTTATATACTTTACTGGAATGATGCGGGGAAGGTCCTTCAAAAAGATTGCATGTTTCGTTCAGATTTGACAAAAAGCTTGGCAGACAGCGTGGGAAATAGTTTAACATTGGACTCTGTGGGAAAAAATCATTTTCGTCATTTGTTATAAATCATTTTGTCAGGTGAGCGATACAGGTTCAGTTTCTGAGCCTCTAGTTTTTTCCTTTGGTCTTCTATTTCAAAACTTTTCCATCAACACGGGACGCGCCCGGCAGCTCTGAAGCCGGAGCCACTGAAAACCGATTCAGGTGCCAAGTTAACGTTTAGAAGATGACGTCATAATGAAAAGGAAAGTACATAGTTAAAACAGAATGTAATGAAACGTATCAAGAAAGTTAAATTCCGTGTTCGTATTTCCTAGTTCTCAAGCACTGTATCGTATGGTTGGTATCTATGTGGTTCATTCCTGTGTTGGGGTATTTCCTGGAGATGTCTGCACTCTTCTGATTCTTTATAATCACAATATTTAAAAAGTTGAATAACTGTTGTCCATTTAATTACTTCGTATGGTTGGGAATTGTTGAATGTGGAGCATGTTGATGATGTATAGTTTTCATATGATGGTGCTTTTTCTTCTAGTTTTTCTTTTGTCCAGTCTATCGACTCTATCTTTCTGGTGGCTTTATCGGTAGTTCCCAGGTTTCATAGTCTCCTCTTATTTCCTGGGATTTACTTTCCACGATTCAAATTCCTAGCCGTGTTCTCTCTGTATATGTATCCTGGGCGACACATGACGGGGAAAGTTTTTTGACACCATATATACATATATGAGATCATGAAAGCACTCTGGTATGTTTTTTTAAATGTCTCCTTAGGGTTCCAATCGTAGTAAAAGTTTTGTGGAGTCGTGTTGGTTTACAAAATAATGTAACCACCCTTCTGTTGCGTACATTCAGGCCCCATGATAATTGCGTGTTCCGGTGGTAAATCAATATTATGAATTTATGATAGTTTGTTCGAAGAACAGAATCTAAAGGATGAGATATGTTTTTTAAACTTTTGTACGATAATTGACAATGCGCTTTTGCATTGCGTGACCAATTTTATTCTCAAATTATTGTATAATATACGGATCCTGACATAAATATTTTAATAATCTATTTATAAATAAATCTCCTTGTTATAAAGCTGTCAAGCCTCACTCAAATAAATATGAAAAACATTTGTTTCTGACTAATTTAAAGAACTTTCCATCGCCATCATATTCGTAAAGCACGACACTTGAGCATAAATTAAATCAAGGTTTGATGCTGGCTGAGAATTTTGACACCACTCATAATGCTTTTCTGTAATAACTATCCAAAAGCTTTTAACCATTAAAGAAAATAAAAAAAGACATATGTTCTCTTACCGATGTATCCTAAAAAATTAAAAAAAAACGAATTGTTTAGTGTCCACTGATATGTAAATGTCGAAACTTTCAAAGAATTTGAATGCTTTGGTTTACAAGAGCGATACTCTTTAATTTGAAACAGAATTTTCTAACATTTAGATATTGCTAGTTTCAAATAAAGTTGGTTTTCGGATAAGCACCGAAGTACTGACTCAAAAATAACAAAATCTATGCGTGGATATGAAGGAAAATATCTTACCTTACATCTTATATTTATTCAGTCTGAAATCCGGTGGTATTTAAACAATAGAATATGAACTCTCCTTTAGAAAAGATAAAAATGTTGATTTCAATGTGTAACTTGCTGTTAAGACCTGATAAAAGTTACTTATAACAAGAAAATATATACTCTGTTATGTTCATGTGATGTATCTTGATGTTGACAAATTTTTTTTAAAATTTTGATATTTCTTGCATATATTTTAATGAAAAATAAGATTTCCCGGAATATACCTGACTCCAAAGAGTTTTGGATCTAGGCATTTCTTTACAACGGAAATTTTTGGGAAAAATATACTTTGCAATTATATATTTATCGATTCATTTGAAAATTTTGGACTGGGTACACGCGGTGGTTTCGACGAAATAATGTATATAAAACGACCATTTCTACCTGGTTACCGTCTTGTTTATATAAACAAAATCGATTTTTACTCACGAAGCACGTTGGGTCTTTGAATGGGCTTTAACTGATTGCAAGCCTTTTTCCTTGATTGATCCAATGAAATCTTGTGTTGATGATTACCCTTTTAGATCTTGGGTATAAAAAGAAAATGGCGTTGTTTCAAGACGATATGATTTTGCCTAGTTACATAGAATGCGTTTTGGATCTCCGTGTTTCTTATGCAAGAATCGTCACTAAATTGACCTATAAGTAAAGTATGTTAAAAAATCTATCTGTACACTATAATTTTGTCATGGTACATGCATTGTAACGCCCTATAGCAATTGATTTTAACCAGTCTTTCCGTTAAAAATCTTCATCACGACAGTAAATTATGTAAGGAATTCGCATATTACCTCTTCTTGGAGGCAAGTTTAATCACTTTTCAACTACAAAGTAAAGATCTGGGAATTGAATGACGTTTTCACTAAATATGTTTTTGTTTATTTCTTTTGAAATCTTGACATTTTGTCGATTGTTTATTTTCGTCGCCATGCTGTTAATTTGCTCTGAAAATGTTATGAACACAGAAGAGCTTTTCTAAAAGGGAGATAACTTTATACCACTAGATTTCCCGCTGTATTGGCATTGTGGAAAGATTAAATGTAATCAATAGGAGGGAGACGATACTATTTTTATTGTTATTCGTAAACATATGTTCTGCTTCAGCGGTTTTGTATTTTCAGCGATTTAATTGACTTTAATTTGTCAAGAATGTAGGTTCCAGGGAAACTAATTTCTTGTATTTCTGTGAAGTATGAATAATGAAATGCATGGAAGTTTTTTTAACAGCACATTATGCTGGATGAAAATATAGCGTTTCTGATAAAAGGGTTTTTGGATTTCTAGCTGTTCGTAGTGCCGATAACAAGTGCGTCTATCCCGAGTTCCTATCGTTATTTATTTTTGTGTCCTTTCTTTCATTTCTGTTTTTCAGTGCAGTTCGCTTATGAATTGTGGCATGTGCGATTGTAGTTTTCGACCTTTGTAGATCTTTACTGCTCTCTTTTGTTTGTGAAAGCAGTATCAAATCTTATTTCAAGCACAACAGTTCCTGTTTTAGTTTAATTTAAATGCTGAAATGCACATATGGATTTATAGACGGAATCAAGTGACCTTAGGATTTTACAAATATATACTGGCCCCTCACTGATACTGCCGATGTCTACTGAAATACCCAACGGCTCTTTACCAAACCTTTTGGGAAGTTTTGGGTTTGATTGTCTTCCCTTGTGCGACAATGTTTGACAAGCAGACTAGATTTGTTTAACCAGCCGGTGGTTTAGCGGTGAGCACTCTTTGACCCATATTTCAACATTTCGTTTTGACATATATTCTTTTTATAACCAAGTCTTTAAACGTGAGGATATATCACATCCGTCTATCAAACTTTGGTTTCCGGATGATAACTTTAGTTTGCTTTAAAGGAAAGTTATTAAATTTTGAATAATGTTTTTATTCATAAAAAACAGGTCAAATTCGATTTTGGCCGCGATTTTGCGTTCCAGAGTTATTGTCCATGATTTAGGCAAAATCTATAAATTTTATGGTTTCCAGATAATACTTCAGATTGCTTTGGAAGAAATTTTAATTTTTAATATTTTGAGACAATGTTTCTATTCATTGCAATACAGGTCAAGTTCGATTTTGATCGTGATCGGATTTTGTGGTCCGGAGTTATTGCCCTTAATTAAGGCGAAATCTGTTAATTGTATGGTTTCCGGACAGTGATTTTATTTCCTTCGAATTGCAGCCGAATTATGGCTGATTCCCCAAGAGATAATTTCCCAACTCTCCGTTTTAAGTTCCCAAAGTTGAAAAAATCTGCAAAAAAACGTTATTACGTGTCTATGTCTAATTAGAGACATCTAAAAACTTCTAGTACTATATATTTCATTCAAGGACACATACATTGTATGCTGTAGATTCTCTGCACCGGTTCGGATCGGATATGAACTTTGTCCGAAATTGAGTCCTCCGAAAAGGTTCGAGATATCTTCTTCCTGTTCTCATGGTATAGTTCCTAGTATTTTTGGTGTATTTTTTTTCTTTTGCAGTTTTATAAATTTCTTAATCTTTCTTAAGGCTAAGGCAAGAATAGGCTTCAAATGTATTGTAGAAAAAAGTCTCCATGATAATTTATAAGGAGTTTTTAGTAAGGCCAAGTAGAAAGAGTGGGATTTTTTTCAATTTCGGAACTCTCTGGACTTATCAAACTTCAGTACCCTAATGTTTGTTGGCTGTCAAGCAAACGGAGCCGGTAGAAATTCCTGAAATTTTGATATAATATTAATCAAAGGTCAAGTTTGGTATAAACCAACATTTATAAATTTTGCGGCATTGTTTTTTTTTATCCTGGAATCGTTAAGATGTAACCCTATGGAAAAAAATAATTGTGGTCCAACTGTATCACTGTATCTTATATGTAAGCATACATGTATTATCAAATTTCTCAATATTTTTATTTGTTAATTTTGCTGAAAATTTCGATTTCGGTCTAGTTGGCACTGAAGAGATATAAACTGGTAATATGCGGGGACTTAACTGACAGTAAAGATTAAAGATTTTACAAAATATATAATCATGTAATTCTATTCCGATGTTTTTTTCTTAATTCAATATTGAGCAAACAACGGTTATACTGTACGTAAAAAATATCAAACGCATCCCGTATACGCGTTGTATTGATTTTAACAACAATCTGATGGCTGCTTTTAGCAAATTAAAAAAGTTACTCTTATTTTCTAAAAATTATAGAACATTTCCTCAACAGCATATTTGAAAGCTTTTATATAATAAAAAATTGGTCATAGAATATGTAGAAATAGATATTTTTTTTAATATTCGTATTTCCATTTACACTGAATATGTGACTACTAGCACGATCGTGCAAGAGCTCCTATAATACAGAAATACTTATTTCTTGCTAAAATATATCACAAGACACAAATATCGTCTTTATTTTACTAAAATAAATCTGGGCAAATAAAACTAAAAAACATTAACATGTGACAACTGACGTTTATTATGGTATGGGAATGTTTGAAAAGCGGACACAATACTGGAATTTCGAGTTCGTTACGTTTTAAATGTGAGGGTAAAAATGGAATTGTCAAGTGATCGTTTGTTAGGCGTCATCGGTAATCATTTAATAAGCTACTTTGTCAAAAATAATTCTATTGGACTATAAAATTTGTGTAAAAGAGTCTTGTGAAATGTCACCAACTAAACTTGATAATGAGAGATCATCAAATATGTAATGTTTTTGACATTGAGTCTCTAATTCTTATGCTGCTCTCGTCAATTTCATCCATGGGATATCAAAGTGTACTCCAACATGTGCAAAAATTGATCTCGCGATTTCATTAGATATTGAAAAGGTCACGAAGTTATCTTCAAATAGCAAAATAAACCTTAAATACACTTATTTTGAGTCGAAATTAAGGGAACAAGTATTTTATCGAAGAATACATTGTTTATTGGTCTTTAATCACATATGAAAGCTTCGTTTTTGTTGATTTATATACAATGTAAATTTCAATTCCGTTGATGCCACAGCATTGATTGTAGAGGCTCACGACTGGGTAGAAACTAAAAAAAACATGAAAATACAATTAGTTTCAGAATAAGAGAAATAAAATCTTTTATTTACAAGTCGTTGATTATCACACTCCAACTTTTAAAGTTTAACCCTTTCGACAGTAGAACAATGATAAACAACGACTTGAAAGGATAGGTTCTGTATGTCTGCATATTTTGATGGCCACAGCCTTCAAAACAACTTGGCACAGCATACATGGATGAAAGACAACAAAGTTAGATTCTAGTATGAAATACACAAAGTTCGCCATATCAGTGCAAGAAACAGAGGCCTTTCAAAAAGTGACGTCATGTTGTCAAATGTGGTAGTTTCAGAATTGGATCTGGTGAATCCCCGATGATTTCCAAATTGGGTAATTATCTCCATAGATATAAATAAACTCAACATGTTCATTTTCAAAGTATATTTTTAAAATGTTCATATCAGCTTTATTAATCTGTGTATCACTATTAAAATTGGTTAATTGTTCTTTCAGCAATCACTAGCACTTCAATGCTTGCAGCTGGCACAACCAAAGAGTTCAGTGTAATAGTTCAAATAAAGTGTAATTATGTACAATAAAAAAGTTGACCCTAGGAAACAGTGATCAGCACACTAAAATATCAAGATAGATACGTTCACGTCAATAAAATGAAAGTTAAAAAAAGCACATTTAACACTGGTAGACTTAATTCTGAATTGAAGCCGCATCACTGCCAAATAGTCTCGCAAGTTTCGAGAACATCACCATAATTCAAAATCGGTTATCCACCGGTCCACACTTCCAAACTTAATTTCAATCTTTAAGAGTGAAACATTTTCTCTTGGGTGTCATCCATAATTGGCAATCATTTTCCAAAGTTAACTCTTCTGGACCCCACCCTCCCTGAAAATAATTCTCCCTTTAACGAGAGTAATTTTGAAAAGTTAACACTAATTTGTTTTTATTAAATGCAATTATTGTTTTTGCCTGTGCTTTCAATTAGTTTTTTTTTATCAATGGCATGCATTATTTTTATTATTTGTTTTTCATAAATATATGAATAGCAAAAATACTTAAAGTTTAGTTTTTGCACATGACCAATTCCATATATAATGTCTTTTCAGTTCACGTCTATTCAAAATACTTTGAAGACCGAAAATCGACAGCTGTACAAAGCTGAAAGGAAACCAGATGTTAAAAAAGAACCTGGCAATAACGCTTAAATTTGCTCAATTATACGACATAGATACTGCCTAGGTTTAAACATTTTCTTTCCTAAAATTAAGAAAATTTTACTGTTCGATTCTTGATTCTTGAAAAATCGAATCTCAGGACAGCATAGCGGATAAACGGCAATGCATGATAAAATAAACTGGTTTAAAGATCTACGGTGAGGTTTAAGCTGTAAGCCACATGAGATCTAAAATGTTGGTCTGCCGTAAATTGTCCCTAGGAATGTGTAAAGATTTTGTGTTCAGACCAAACCAATTTAATTCTCTGATTGGCGTCAACTTTATTTTTGAAATGTAGGCAAGCGGGAGGCAAACAAACAAAAAACAAAATAAAAAACAAGGAGGAAATTTTTAAAATCAACAAATTTTGATGTGAATTATGTACATTAAAAGTCAATTCCGTTGAACCCAATTAAGTTTATTCAGAATTTTTTAAAGTTTCTAGTAGTAGTATATATATTTGTTTTCTTATTAGTCAAAGCTTAAGCTAGAATCGTTCAGGTGATGGTATATTGGGCGCACAAAAAATTCAACGATGGCAGAAAAACACAAAAAAATCTGGATTTTAATCGGAAAAACGAAAAATATCTTTTGTTTGTTTTCTCCTAAAATCAAACATTTTGCAATGCGCGCGCTGACGCCAAACATAAAAATAACTTGTCTTGGCCTCATTAAAAATATCTAGATCTTAGTCAGTTATCAGATTACTAAGTATGTGTCAACAGTTCGTTTTAATGTAATAAAACCCCAAGATTTTAAATGTTGTTTAAAGTTACTTCATGCACTCTCGTTTGCTGACTTACCGTTAACGGATTGATTGAATAGTTTGTTTGACTTCCAGTATGCAATATTTCAGCTATATCAGGACGAGGGCAAGTTATTTAATTCAGATAACAAATTTAAGTTAAAGAAGAAAGAAATAAAGGTGGAAGGGGCAACCGGGGAAACGATTTCGATTACCAGTGGAAAATGGGTAAATGGGTAGTGGCAGGAAATTTAGCCTTCTTGAATACCCCCTATAGAGTCTGCTCTCCCTACTAAAATTAAGGTTTCTTCATACTTCATGCAGCGTGGCGTTTCTTCATATAGGTCGTCTATAATGATTTGTTACCAGGCTTTATTGACCGGACCACCTCACATACTTCTCCAATCTTGAAGGATGCAGATGCGTCGGTTTCCTTATGACTGCTTTAGGCTTTTATTATAAACTCCTGATTTCAGTGCGAGTTTCAAGTGAACGTTGACTGGTTTTGAGTCTTTACCGACGTTGAAATTGGCCATTATGTATTTCAAAATAGCTTGTCATGAAGAACCTCCGCGTTCCTTCAAGACAGAAATAGCTTTGGACACCATCACACTGTATTTGGGATGTGCTGTCGCTTTCTTGGAGTGACATTACCCTATCCATAACCTGGGGACACTCTGCAGACGAAACCTCTAAAAACTGGTTCATGTACAGGGCACTGTAAATGGTAGATGATATAACCCCCTGGGAGAAATGCCATGGAATCTACAATTTAAGAATGTCCTTTATATAATTGAATATTATATCGCGGATTCCTCTTACGTTGGGCTGGTTTATTACAAAAAAAATCTATTTTTGACTTTTCTTTTTGACCATTCCGCTTTTAAGAAAAGAATGTAATCCTCTGTCAACATCAGCTATTGGATATTCCTCAAATGTAAGGAGAACCACCATTATTTGCATGCATTGTGTATTTTATCATAACAGAATAAATGTCCTGCTTTTCAAAAAAAATTACCGGTACCTGAATCGGTTTTCAGTGGCTCGGCTACAGAAATTCTGAATGCGTCCCCGAGTGGTGGAAAACGGAAAGCCTGACTGTAAAACATTGTAGGTAAACTGTGTGGAGAAACGCCACGTCTCAATTCAGTATAAAGATCCTTTGAATATTGTCAAAGGAAGGCAGACTCACTTGGAGTCGTTTAGAAGGCTAAATGTCCTGTTCCTACCCATTTATCCCGTTTTCCTGAGGCAATCGAAACTCGTTACCTCAGCTGTCCTTTCCATTTTGTTTCTTTGTTTTTTTAATTTGTCCTTGTCCTGCTATAGCACTCTAATTTATAAATCAAACATCCATTTCGGAATAACTTCCAGGTCTAGGAATAATTAATTCTACAGTTTAAGCCTGGATACCACTATTGGAAACTCTAGAGGATGCCTAAATTGCAAAGTCCCAACTAAAAATAGAAAATAGAAAAAAATAAGTCCATCAAGGTTTGGAATTCAAAAATGATATTGTTACATTTAAAACTTCAGGCACGAGATCATCGACTTGGCGTTTTATCATCTCTTGTCAAGACACAAAATCGTCATCAGATCTTCGATGTTTCAGAAGTATTACCCATTGCATCAAACTCTAACTCTTCATAAAAATATCAAAAAGTAAGATTAAGAATTAGGACCAATTCCTTGATTTAAATTTGAATTTATAGGTGTTTTATCTTTTGCTATTAATTGTTACGTACAATGTGAAAGTAGCGTAAAGCAGTTTTAATCGGTTAAAATATGACGTTTCGTGTCGTACAATGATCTTTAAAATTGTCCCTACATGTTAAGACATAAAAACAATGAAAATGAGAAAAAAGTACGCTCAAGGTGTACATTTTCATACTCCTCCGCCGCCCGTACGTTTTTTACATTTTGTAAAAGGGATAAAATTATAGGTGACCCCTCACAGCAATGGCCACGATGACCCCTTGAAGGGTGCTTCAGAGGACTTTATTTCTCGTTTGTGTAAGGTGCACGCCGTAAATAAGTTGGTGAGTACTAAGTTTGAGGTAAGTGTAACGGATGTAAGCACCCACAACTTTAGAACGTGTTTAGCAGATGCAATGTTCAGTTTTTACGGGAGCACTCTATTCATCGATTGTTTAATGAATACCGCCAGGATGTTTAGGTGAAATTTGCGAAAAAAAAATGTGTTAAGAAGTAGTCGAACAATTTGATCAATTTGTTGTTTAAAGAAACTGAGTAAATAACCTACAGGATAACGTCCGATATTTTTTCCAGCACAGTGGATTATCAATTTTTTGGTTGCGTTTACCAGATGGACAAAGCGCGGATTTTTGACGTTTTGTCTCCCAAGGAAAAGGCCACTGTACCCTTGCCATAAGAGGTCTATGCCAAATCTGCTGAGTGCTAGGTTGGGTCCACCAAGACGTATTCTCGGGGTAGATCAACGCCCTTATATAATTATTGACGATCCTAATATCCAAACTGTAACACTTTAAAATACATGTATTGAACAAGAAAACGCTTTCATCATCGCCGTTGGAATATTCATTACAGAAAGTCGTATGACTGTATGATTTGAAATTAGTTGATTTCCATCGGCTCATTGAATGTGGTGTTGCAGCACCAATTCGAAGGAAATGCTTCTTGTACATATTTTGATTAAAATAAATAAAATAGTACAAGTAAGCATGTTTGAGAAGTTCAATCGAGTCAGTGGCGTACCATTTTGGTGGTTCTAAAAATTATGGCACAACTTATATCGCATCAGTGCAGATAAAATCCAACAACTAAATACCGAAATTACTGTGAATTTAATTTCTGTATATGTGCATTTCGACATCTTATGTCTCTTCAGTGCAGATAAAATCTAAACGTTTGGAATACCATAAACTCAAAGATGTTTAAAAACTGCTGGAGAATAAATAATCAATAAGATCTAAATGTGGAGTCAAAATCAGCTAAGGACAGAGCTTTTCATGAGGATAATACTCCTTTTTTTCAACTAAATTTACAAAAATTTAGATATTGTAAGGTTTCAAACAGAATCGGCTTTCGGGTTAGCACCGAAGTACTGACTACTGGGCTGGTGACTTACAAAACATTTGAAAGCCAGAAATGAAAAGGTTTTATAAAAGCTTTAAGAGAACAAATAATCAAATAGACTTTAACAGAAAGCAAAACTCGGCTAGGGACAGAGCTACGGAAGAGGGAGATATTCTTATTTTTGAACAGAACTTTAATGAATTTGATATTTAAAGTTTCAATTTAAAAGAAGGCTTTTTTTAATTTTGTTTAGAATTTTTTTTTCATTCAATTTCTCACTAGAAATAAAAAAAAAAGATTTTTTAATGTTCAAAAACAACTCGAAGCACACTACCAATCAAAACAAAAAAATCAAAAGCTGTCAATGAGTGCTTACAGCTTTTATGAAAGAAAAACAAATGTAAAAGCCAGCTGACAGGCAATATGACGTACCAATTATGAACGGAAATCCAATTTTTGCTTCTCATTTAAGATGATTGAAAAGTTTTTCTATATTTTCGTTAACAGTGTTGACGTTCGTGATATGAATGGTTATCGTCAGGTCATTCGAAGGAATGATGTTAATTTGACTTGCTGTCATTGTCACAATGGACCATTGCATAATAGATTATAAAATGACATGCTGCAGCTGAATATATCAGAATATCAGTTATTATTTTTCATACATAATGTTTTGATTATTTTGTCGATCCATTCACCTCTTCTGACAAATGATAAAGAGGAAAAAGAAAGGAAATGGGGTAAATGTCAAGGAGACAACATCCCATATCCAGGTTAAATCGTCCCAAAACAAAGACATTATTTTATTTTAAAGGGCTTCAACAACATTGGTAAGAATTGGATATTTTAGAAGAAAGTGCCATATAATCTATAATTGAAAGCAACTCTTAATTTTACTGAAGTTTTTTTTTTTTTTTTTTTTTTTTTTTTTTTTAAATATCAAAACACTCGTTTATTCATTATTCACCTGTGACAAATATCTTGGAAAGCCAGGCTCGAAACAAGATTTCCTGATTACAATAGTGTCGAAACGTAGCCAGGAATCTACGACGACTTCTAATTATAATAAATTGTATATAAAGGATAATAACACAAAGAACGAATAATATAAGAATCTGTATAAAATAGTTGTAACAAAACTAAACATTATATTAATATTTATACGATACACCTCCAAAATACTTGTAGTATGTCTACAGCTTATACAATTTCATTCATTATAGCATAAAAAATTCTTCATGAATATTTTCTCCCTATATCTGCATTCTTTCTTTAAAATATCAAAATGATCAACACGTTTGGTGTTTTGTTCAGAAAAATAACATTTGAAAATGCTAAAAGCTACAATTGTAATGAAAAAATTTAACGGATGATATTTTTTATCTAATATTTTATAACCAAAAACTACATGTTAAATCCAAATTTTTCTTTTTTAGAATATCATTTAATTTTTTCCAAAACCTTTTCAATAATAAACATTCAATGAAGAAATGTTCGTAATTTTCTGTTGTTTGACAATGATGACAATAACTGTTTTGGGTCATTTTCCATTGAAATAATAAAAATTTATTTGGAAGAATGTAGTTTAAAAGTTTCCATCTGAATATTTTTAACTTATTTTCACAGAGAAAGTTAAATATAAAAACAAGAGACATTCGTATATGAAAAGGACTAATGTCATGGAAATAGTGCTTCCATTTTGAATGACCAATCGGTACCTCAAACTTTAAATTTTTCAATTGTTTATAAAATAATTTATTATTTTGACAACTTACGTTTATTATTTGATTATTTATTTTCAACACATCCCGTTTTATGTTTACTCTTGTTTTTGTTGACTGTTCAGTTTTACATTTTTGTGACCATACTTTAGGTATACTTAATTTCAGTTTAACAAATTCTGATATCCAATTTGTTCGAAACTTTAACCTATTATAGACGACTTGCTGAGAGATTTCTCTGTTGTCATCTAATATATCGTTTACATACAATATATTGCTTTTAATGAAGTTATTGAAAATAAGACATTTATTGTCATATTTTATAAACCTATTCCCCCAAAGAAGCTGTTTTCTAATTTCTCTATAGTGTTCAGGAAAGCAATTTTTACCTCCTCCAATTTTTATCCAAACCCTTATTAAATCAACATAGAATAGTGGAATTGTTTCTATGTCTTTCAAGTTTTTAATTTCTCCTATATTCATTTGGAAAATTAAAAAGTTTTTCCCATATTTGTTATAGTAATAATTTGGTAGCACCTTCCAGTTAGCATCCTCATTGGATTTTATTCTAGAAATCCAACTTAATTTTAAAGAATCGAAAAAACTTTCTAAGTCAGGCATTTTTAGTCCACCTTCCCAATAGTTACCTATTATAGAATTTCTTTTAACCTTATCCCCTTTTCCATCCCAAATATAATCAAAAAGAATACCCTCTAATTGTTTTCTATATTTATTAGAAATTACTGTGCTTGAAGCGAGGAACGTAAATATAGGTAGAATTCACGTTTTGATAATCAAAATTTTCCCCAACATACTTAAATTCCTTTTTTCCATGTTTTTATTATTGATTCTACCTTACAGATTTTTTTTTCCCAATTAAGTTTATCACATTCAGTCTTATCGTGACCGAAATAGATACCAAGAGCTTTTATCGGTTTTTCAGTGAACTGAACACCCCCAACTTAATCTTTACAAGTTTTCAACTTTCCAATCCAAATGCCTTCTGTTTTTTCATGGTTCAATTTCAGACCCGAAAAGCTTCCAAAGATTTCAATTAGATTAAGAGCCACTTTAATTTCATTTTTATTACCTAAAAGAGTGTGGTATCGTCAGCCAATTGGCTTATCTTCAAACTATGGGTTTTGTTATCAATTTTAACTTCGATTACTTTCACATCATTATCATTTCTTAGTCTTACAGCCACTATTTCTACTGCCAAAACAAAAAGTAAGGCTGATAAAGGGCACCCCTGCCTTATACCCCTTGTACATTTAAGGCGTTCTGATATCCATCCGTTACTTGAAATTGAACCAAAAAAGTCTGTATACATTAAGTTTACCCATCTTATGAACGACTCTTTAAACCCAAAGTGTACT
>MJUU01060146.1:22189-33174 GCA_002080025.1 Modiolus philippinarum | reverse complement strand
GAATCAAAGGCTTTTGAAAAATCAACAAATACAATAGCTCCCTCAAGTTGATATTGTTCACAAAAATCAATGACGTCTTCAATTTGTCTCAGATTAAATCCGATATACCTATTCTGTAAATACCCACTCCGGTCAAAATTAATTACTTTATAAAGAACCTTTTTTAGTCTCTGTGCCAAACATCTTGACAGTATTTTAAGATCAGTATTCAAAAAAGAAATAGGTCTATAATTTTTTAAACTCAAATGGTCCCCTTTTTGAAAATCAGAGATAATAAACTTTGCCGTTGTGAAATAGAGTACCATTTTCATATGAACAGTTATGTACTTTTACCAACATTTCCTGTAACTCTGGCAAAAATTTACGATAAAATTTCAGCCGTAATACCATCTAACCCTGGACTTTTATTAAGTTTCATTTCATTAACAGCTTTTGAACATTCATCTATTGAAATATTCCCTTCGCATGATTCACTATCTTCATCTAGTAATTTATTTTCTAAGAGAGTATTTTCAACATACTCCTGGGATTCAGTTTTATTTGGATATGTTGTAGTATATAATGTTTCATAGAAATCTTTTTGCAATTGTTCCGTTACTATTTCTCCTTTTTCATTTCTTAATTTGGTAATCGTTTTGCTAATTTGACGTTTTTTCTCTAGACCTAAAAAGTACGCGTTATTTTTTTCTCCTTATTTAGTAAATTGTTCTCCTGACCTAATTTGTGCACTCTTTGCCTTATCAGCGTTAATATTTTCCAGCTCATTTTCTAAATTTACAATTTTTTGATCTAATTCATAATTATTCCTTTCCAAAATTGATTCATTTCTTATTCTAAGTAAATATTCCAATCTTTGTTGAATTTCGGATTCCCTACCTTTTTCGACTTTGGCCTTTTTTACAGTAGCTTATCGAGTACTCTTTAATTTCTATTTTAAAAAAATTCCACAGTAATTTCGTGTCAGCTTCATTATCGTTAATCAATTTTTTATACTTTTCTATCAGCTGATTAATTAGACATGTATATTCATTATCATCTAGGATAGAGTTATTCAACTTCCAGTACCCCCTCCCCTTACTACCTGACCTAATATGAAAACTTAACGAAACACCCTGATGGTCTGTAGACTTAATTAAAGCCGGATGTATTTTACAACTAATACATTTTGAAAGAAAGTTTTGTTCAATAAAAATCATGTCTATTCTGCTTGCTTGGAGGTTGTTTCCCCTTTTCCATGTAAATTGACAAACTTGTTTTTGAAAATATCTCCAAATATCTACTAGCTTATTATTTTGTAATAAAACTTTCAAATTGGTAACAGGTTTTACGAAGTCGCTCATACTTTTCAATTTCCTATCAATTGCACTTAAAGCATCATTGAAATCTCCCCCATAACGATAAGTCCTAAAGTACATTCCTTAATCATATTATTTACTTTTTTATAATATGTATTTCTTTGTTTTCTGTCATTTGGCGCATATATACACACTTATGTCAAAACACTGTCATCAAATTCTATATTCAACATTAAAAATCTACCCTCCTCATCCTTTTTTTTCATTAATAACCTTAACGTTTAACGTTTTTTCAAACCTATCACTACACCTCGGCTGGCACTTGTTCCGTTATTACAATAAAAATTGAAACGCGAAATTTTATCTCTATCATTTATAAACTTTTCAATAAAGTGTGTCTCTTTAAAACATATATCTGTTTTCAAGCTTTTACACCATTTTTCTACCCTAAAAAAATATCTATTTTTGGAGTCCGTTTACGTTTAATGTACAAAATTTTACCTTGTCCATATCTTTTTATTTATGTTTGTAAAATATATAAATTCTACAATCAGATAAATAGCTTCCGTAACAACAAAAATTGTATAGTGTTTCTCTAATGTAATAATTGAATTAAAAATACCAACAATAAAACATACCATACACTTGCGTAGCTTACATATAACCACTGTACGTTTTGATAAAATGCTTCGAAATGATATATTACATCAAGCTAACGCGAACCGTATATGTTGAGGGGAAAACTTTGAAATTGCCTGTTTTTGCTCTGGAGTTAATGGCAACGTCATAACTGATTATGGTTATTTCGGGTCTCGTAAGCATAGAAGGACATGCTTACCCTTCCGGGGCACCTGATGTCACTCCCGGTTCACACTTTGAGCGCCTTCGTTCTTAATCACGTCTTCATTTCCGTGCATTGTGACAGTCTCGCGTCAATGTTCTGTCTTTGTTTTTCTCTGTTGTCGTTTTTTCCATGTCTTTGGACTTTTGTGATCATCACTTTCAATTGTTAGTTAGATACTTGTTCCTTCGGTAGTCTGCTGTCGTCGTTTAAAAGAAGTCATAATAGTGCTAAATACATGTAGGAAACAATAGTCACTTTCGTAGAATCTTGTCATTTCTCTTTGAAGGGATAATCATTGATAATATTAATAACAGTTACACACGCCCAAGGTGGAATCGCACCAAAAAAAAATGTAACTAAGGTTGATGTAATAGTCTTCATAAGCAACCGGTTTTGCAAAATAAGATAAAAGCAATATACAACTAGATTTGCAATTGCAATCAATAACTGATGTCGCCATTGACAGCCAATTCGATGATTCCATCTTGTTCGCAGCATAAAGATCTACCTAGAAATCGATTTTCGTTTAAATCGGACAAAGTTGAAATTTTTACGTTTTATGGCGGCTATCTTTGAAATGGCAGTGATTTTGAAAAAAAATCCTTTCATACACCCCTCCTGATGGTGATCCAAATTTGTACCAAATATGATTGAATTCTGCCCAAGCATGATTGAGAAAATTTCAATTTTCTTTGAAATTGGACGAATTTCGAATTTTTCGTATTTTGGTCGACATCTTGGGATTGGCGGCCACTTTGAAAAAATTCTACTTTCATGCATCCCTCCAGATAGTGTTCCAACTTTGTTGCATCATTGGGATATTAGCCGGACAAAAAGAGGTGGAAGAAAGAAAGCGTAATAATAACTAGATTTGCAATAGCAAGCAATAGCTGATGTCGCCCCTGGCAGACAATTCGATGCTTCCATCTTGTTCGCAGCGTCAAAATCTACCCAGAATTAAATTTTCATTGAAATTCGACAAAGATGAAATTTTGACGGATTTTTGCAACCATCTTGGAAATGGCGACAATTTGAATATTTTTGGTGGAGCATGCACATCTTCTCATGGTGGGAACAACCTTATGCCAAGTATCAATGAGTTCTGTTGAAGCATCTCCGAGAAAATGACCGGACAAAAATAGGTGGAAGAAAGAAACAATAATGAATAATAATAAAGAAACGGACAAAGAACAATATGTCGTTCCGACTACGTCTGGGGCGACATAATAATAATTCGATTTGCAATTGCAAGCAATAGCTGATGTCACCCCAGACTACCAATTCGATGATTCCGCCTTATTTGCAGCGTCAAAATCTACCTAGAAATCAATTTTCGTTGAAATCGGGCAACGTTGAAATTTCTACATATTTTGGCGGCCATCTTAGAAATGGTGGCCATTTTTTTCGGTAAAACCATCTCCCTAAATTGATCTAGCTTCATGCCAAGTTTCATTAAATTACAAACAGCCATTTAAGAATAATCGATCGGACAAAATTCACTGGAAGAAGAAGAAGAAAAGGAATAATCAGAAGAAACGTACAATAACAACATGTCACCCCGACAAAGTCTGGGTGACATAATAATAAGAAGAATAATAATCAGAAGAAACGTAGAATAACAACATGTCACCCCGACTATGTCTGGGGTGACATAACTAGATTTGCAATTGCAAACAATAGCTGATGTCGCTCCTGTCAGCCAATTCGATGATTCCATCTTGTTCGCAGTGTAAAAACCTACCTACAAATTAATTTTCATTGAATTCTGACAAAGTTAAAATTCAGACGTTAGTAGGCAGCCATCTCCGAAATGACGGAAATTTTAATTATTTTTTTTCTTTGCATCTTGTTTGCAGTTTAAAAATCTGCCTACAAATCAATTTTCATTGAAGTCGGATCAAATTGAAACTTTCTTACGGATATTGGCGGCCATTTTAAAATTTTTTGTCACATAAATGCCTTCCTCTAATGTTCTTGAACATTTATGCAAAATATGATCAATTTCTGCAAAGGGGATGCAGAGATATTGAATAAAGTTGAAACTTTTTTGCGTATTTTGGCGGCCTCCTTGGAAACGGCGGCCATTTTGAATTTTTTTTTCGTATAAATTTCTTCCTCCCATCTTAATGAACATTGTTACAAAATATGATAAAATTTTACAAAGCAGTTCCTGAGATAATGAATCCCAAATTTTTTAACGTAAAATGGCGACCATCTTGAAAATGGCAGCCATTTTGAAAATTTTTGCCAGTGTATGCACCCCTCCTGATAGTGATCCAACTTTGTGTCAAATATGAATGAATTCTGTACATGCATCTTTGAGAAAATAGCCGGACAAAATTAGGTGGAAGAAATAAACAATAATGAATAATAACTAGTATTAATTGTGTTTGGATGCAAACACAAGAAGTCTCCCAAACGAACTCCACTATCAGCAATCAAAGGCGATGAGATCCACAGATTTTAAACAACCTGCCTGTCAAATTTCATTCAATTTTGAACACTTTGTATTTTCCCGACTTTTTTACCGTTTACATGGCATCGGTCGCAATTTTGAAGTCTTCGAGACTAGAAGCAAAATATACACATACTAAGCTATTCATCCAATTCGGAGCACATTGATTTTCCTGCCTTTTTTACCGTTTCCATGAAAACGGTCGCCAGTTTGAAGTCTTGGAAACCAGAACCCATTCTACACATGTTAGGCAACCTTCCTGTAAAATTGCATTCAATTCTGAGATTTTTCCGCCTTTTTACCATTTTGATGGCAACGGGGGCTATTTCGAACATTCCAAGACCAGAAAGACCATTTAGGCATCAGTATCTATCATGCCATGAAGTTTCAGAAAGATTGGATCATAGGTCTCCGAAAAACGAGTTGGACAAACTTTTGGCGAAAAACGGAAGAAGAAGAATAATAACTAGTATTAATTGTGTTTGTATGCAAACACAAGAAGTCTCCCAAACGAACTCCGATATCAGAATTCAAAGTCTTTAAATGAGATCCACAGATTTAAAATAACCTTCTTGTCAAATTTCATTCAATTCTGAGCACTTTGGATTTTCCCACCTTTTTACCGTTTCCATGGCAACGGTCACCAATTTGAAGTCTTGGAGACCGAACCCAAATCTACACATGTAAGGCAACCTTCCTGTAAAATTTCATCCAATTCTGAGCATTCTGATTTTCCCGCCCTTTTTACTGTTTCCACGGCAACGGTAGCCATTTTGAAGTCTTGGAGACCGGAACCAAATTCTACACGTATTTGACAACCTACCTGTAAAATTTCATCAAATTCTGAGCACTTTGATTTTCCCGCTTTTTTTGCCGTTTCCATGACAACGGTCGCCATTTCGAAAATTCCAAGATCAAAAAGACCATCTAGGTATTGGTATCTATCATCCTATGAAGTTTCATAAAGAATCAGAAATTAAAGGCTTAAGGTGAGACCCACAGATTTTAAACAGCCTTCCAATCAAATTGCATTCATTTCTGAGCACTTCTGATTTACCCACCTTTTTTCTGTGTGCATGGCAACTAGAAGTCAATTCTACAAATGTTTTGCCATATTCTTGTAAAATTTCATCTAAATCTGAGCACTTTGGATTTTCCCGCCTTTTTTTTACATTTACATGGCAATGGTTGCTATTTTGAAGTCTTGGAGACCAGAAGTCGATTCTACACATGTAAGGCAACCTTCTTGTAAAAATTCCGGGCACATTGATTTTCCCGCCTTTTTTTACCATTTCCATGGCACTGGAGCTATAAAAGTGTGTGCGTTTTTGATGAAAAATACGCGCGTGAGCTTCATCACTTAGGTGATGAAAAATACAAGCGTTAATTTCATCATACTAGTGATGAAATAAACGCGTTTTTTTTGCATCATCCCCGTTTGAGGAAGAATACGCACGTATTTCTCATCATAATAGTGATGCAAAATACACGTTATTTTCATCATCTCGGTGCTTAAATAATCGCATCATCCCCGTCATAGGAAGACTACGCGTTTTTTTTTTTGCATCTTATGAGTGATGCAAAATACACGATATTATTATTCCATTGATGAAATAAACGGCGTTTTTGCAACATTCCAATTAGAGGAAGCATATTTGTCATAAAACGGGTGATGCAAAATACACGTTAATTTCAACATTTCAGTGATGTAATACTGCCATATCCGTAATAGAGGAAGAATCAGCGCGTAATTTTTTCATCATTCCAGTAATCTTTTATTATTGTTTTGTATCATTTTCGTTATCAATTTGATTTTTAAAACAACAGGTAGCTGCTGCAACTTGCTATTTCGGGTATCATGACCAAATAAAGAACATTACCACCTTTAAGTGAAGTATTATAAATAAAGTGAAGTATTATAAATGTAGTTGTTGTAAAAAAAGTTAGAAATATTCATTTAGTAATTTGATATATTTGACAATTTGACATATTGTATCGTTGAGTTGTTCCTTCAAAAACTTAACTATTTTAAAAGGACTCCTGTCTTGATGTGATGAGACTTCATGTTGAAATAACACTGCTACGTGTAATAAAAGTGTTTCTTTCTTTTTGTTACATTAATTCACACTTCACAACAGGATATGCCCGTCTTATTTCCTGCCATGACCAGTTCGTCTACATTTTATTAATTGTCAGCCCAGCATGCTATTCCGGTCCTTTGAAATATGCACATTTTATTATTTCAAACATATAATAGATATAAGTAAATAAACAAATGATAAGATACGATGTATCTACATGTATATCTAATTACCAAGTACATAATAGAAAAAAGAAGGGAACGGGGAATGTGTCAAAGAGACAACGATACAAATGGGAGTAATAACAACTCAAAGCCACCATCAGATCTTCAATAAACGGTGAGAAAACCCCACACCCAACGGTAGGTCGGAGTCGGCCCCTGAATAAAGAGTAATCAAGTTCAGCGAAAACATCATCCTAGACTCCTATAGACATAAAGTAAACTAACTAGAAAAAAGATAAGACACACAAAGGCTTAATAAATTTCCTGACTTAGGACAGGCGCAAACCTGCTGCGGCGGGGTTAAACTAGTTTAAATGGGCCCAAACCTTCCCCCTAGCCAATGTGATAAAAAAATAAATAAAATTAAAAAAAAATAGTTACAACATTTAAATTCAGTTAGCAACAGGAATGAGTCAATTGTGAAAAATTAAACTGAAAGAACTAAATATACGGACATACTGACATACCAGCTCCAGACCCATTACCTAATGACAAATAACATTATGTACCCTCAGTATACATTTTCCACCAATATCCCTTCCTGTGAGGAGTTAAGCATAATGATTTCATGCATATACCAGAATACATAAACAGAAAAGACACACAAAGGCTTAATAAATTTCATGACTTCGGACAGGCGCAAACATGCTGCGGCGGGGTTAAACTAGTTTTATTGGCCACAAACATAAATCCATTTGAAAGTAACTTTTAAAATGAAAAATTAATGGTGACATTTGTTTGAAAGAGATACCTATTATCAATTACTATCATCTAAATTTATGTAAATTCTAAAACCGAAGGATTAACTCCCACCATCGTAGTTTTGTCCTTAGCTATATTTGATATAACTGATTATTCGGATTTCGTTTGGGATCAGAATTTCAACATTTTTTGAAATTATGGATTTCCTTTGTTTGGGTTCTAGTGCTGCTGATGAGGAATAAATTTCCGAAATGGCCATACAGCTCATTATAATTTTTGCAGCTGGAGTTAACATATGTGTTATGGTCTCATGTTCATTTACTCCATATCCTTTCGTAAAATATAGAACGAGAAAAATAGAATATGCAAAAACCATACTTTAAAAAAAAAATCGGCAAAATAATTGTCATTCTTTTTTTGAATTCCCAAAAAATAAAAGTCTGCAGCATGAATTTATAAACTTTTTCAAGTATACCCCTGAATGACAAATCTAAAAAATATATATTATACCTCACTAAAAAAATTTTTTCGATATGAAAAAGAAAGGAAATGGGGTAAATATCAAGGAGACAACATCCCATATCCAGGTTAAAACGACCAAAAACAAAATAATAATGTAGTTTGCTGTTTCATTTATTAAAAAATTGTCAGGAGAACTGAGAACAAAAAAAAAATAAAATAAATAAAAAAATAAAAAACCGAACAAAAAAAAAACAACCGTACGCGCGTATTCTTCCTCTAACGATGATGATGCAAAAATGCTCGTTTATTTCATCACTTAAATTTACAGTAACTTCGGTATTTAGTTATTTGTTACCACTGGTTCGATGCCACTGCTGGTGGACTGTTAGTCCCCGCGGGTATTCACCAGCCCAGTTGTCAGTAGTTCGGTGCTGACCCGAAAGCTGATGTATTTCGAACCTTGCAATATCTAAAATTTTGTAAATTTTGTTGAAAAGAAAGGAGTATCTCCCTCATGCAAATCTCTGTCCTTAGCTGATTTTGGCTTTACTTTTAGATCATATTTGGCATTTGTTCTCTATCAGTTTTTTCCGTATGATGAAACTTGTGAACGTTTTTTTCATCAGTTAGGTGATGAAGCTTACGCGCGTATTTTTCATCACATGGGTGATGAAGCTTACGCTCGTATTTTTCATCAAACACGCGTCCGTGTTTATACCTGGGCACTGGCCACCATTTTGAGGTCTTGGACAACAGAAGTAAATTATATTCATGTAAGGCAACCTTCTTGTAAAATTTCATCCAAATCTGAGCACTTTGATTTTCCCGCCTTTTTTTTACCATTTCCATAACACCGGTCGCCATTTTCAAGTCTTGGAGACCAGCATGTAAGACAACCTACCTGTGAAATTTCATCCAATTCTGAGCACATTGATATTCCCGCCATTTTTACCGTTTCCATGGCACCGGTCACCATGTTGAGGTCTTGGACACCAGAAGTCAATTCTATTCACGTAAGGCAACCTTCTTGTAAAATTTCATCCAAATTTGAGCACTTTGATTTTCCCGCCTTTTTTACCATTTCTATGGCACCGGTTGCCATTTTGAAGTCTTGGAGACCGGAACCCTATTCTACACATGTTAGACAACATACCTGTATAATTTCATCCAAATTCTAAGACCAAAAAGACCATCTAGGCATCGGTATCTTTCATCCTATGAAGTTTCATAAAGATCGGATCACTTTTGGCGGAAAACGAAAGAAGAAGAAAAACAATAATACTAATAACTAGTATTAATTGTGTTTGGATGCAAACACAAGAAGTCTCCCAAACGACCTCCCATTTCAGAATTCAAAATCTTTAGATGTGACCCACAGATTTAAAACAACCTACCTGTCAAATTTCATTCAATTCTAAGCACTTTGTATTTTCCCGCCTTTTTACCGTTTCCATGGCAACAAATGCCATTTTGTAGTCTTGGAGAGTTAAACCGAATTCTACACATGTTAGACAACCTTTCGGTAAAATTTCATCCAATTCTGAGTACTTTGATTTTTCCGCCTTTTTTACCGTTTCCATAGCTCCGTCGCCTTTTTGAATTCTTGGAGACCGGAACATAATTCTCCACATGTTAGGCAACCTTCCTGTAAAATTTTATTTAATTCTGAGCACTTTGATTTTACCGCCTTTTTTTACCGTTTCCAAGGAAACCGGTGCCATTTTGAAAACTTTGAGACCTTAAGGATCAACTTTGGATCTATATCTATCATCACATGAAGTTTCATCAAGTTTGGACCACTGGTCTTTGAGAAATCATTCGGACAAAACTGAGGCGGAACACGGAAAAAAAAGAATAATAAGAACTAGTATTAATTGTGTTTCGATGCAAACACAAGAAGTCTCCCAAACGAACTCCCATATTAGAATTCAAAGCCTTTAGATGGGATCCACAGATTTAAAACAACCTTCCTGTCAAATTTCATGCAATTGTGAGCACGTGGGATTTTCCTCCTTTTTATTGTTTCCATGGCAACGGGCAACATTTTGAAGTCTTGGAGACCGGAACCTAATTCTACAATTGCTAGGTAACCTTCCTGTAAAATTTCATCCAATTCTAACCACTGATTTTCCCATCCTTTTTAACGTTTTCATGGCAACGGTCGCCATTTTGAAGTCTTGGACACCGGATCCAAATTCTACACTTGTTAGGCAACCTTCCTGTAGAATTTCATCCAATTCTGAGCACTTTGATTTTTCCGCCCTTTTTACCATGTCCATGGCATCAATCGCCATTTTGAAGTCTTGAAGACCAGAACCCAATTCTACACATGTAAGGCAACCTTCTTATAAAATTTCATCCAATTCTGAGCAGATTGATTTTCCCGCCTTTTTTACCATTGCAATGTCACCGGCCACCATTTTTAGGTCTTGGACACCAGAAGTCAATTCTACATATGCAAGGCAACCTTCCTGTAAAATTTCATCTAAATCTGAGCACATTGAATTTCCCGCCTTTTTTACCATTTCCATGGCACCAGTCGCCATTTTGAAGTCCTGGAGAATAGAAGTCAATTCTACACATATAAGGCAGCCTACCTGTAAAATTTCATCCAATTCTGAGCACTTTGATTTTCCCGCCTTTTTACCATTTTCGTGGCACCGGTCGCCATTTTGAAGTCTTGGAGACCAGAAGTCAATTCTACACATGTAAGGCAACCTACCTATAAAATTTCATCCAATTTTGAGCCCTTTGATATTCCCGCCTTTTTTACCATTTCCATGGCACCGGTAGTCATTTTGAAAATTTCAAGACTGGAATGCACATCTTGGGATGGGGTTCTATCATCATGTGAAGTTTGGTTAAGATTTGATCAGAGGTCTCCGAGAAAACTGATGGACAAAGTTGAGACGGAAAACGGAA
>MJUU01060146.1:9341-22151 GCA_002080025.1 Modiolus philippinarum | reverse complement strand
CTGATGTCGCCCCTGGCAGCCAATTCGAAGATTCCATCTTGTTCGCAGCATCAAAATCTACCTAGAAATCAATTTTCGTTGAAATCGGATAAAGTTGAAATTTTGACGTATTTTGGGCGGGAATCTTGAAAATGGCGGCCATTTTGAAAAAAAATCTTCGCGTTAATTCCTTCGGCTCATCTTATCGAACATTTATGCGAAATATGATGAAATTCTGCAAAGAAGTTCCTGAGTTATTGAATCTTCTATTTTTTAACGTGAAATGGCGGCCATTTTGAAAATTTTTTCACCGTCATGCATAACTTCACATGGTGGTCCAACTGTGTGCCAAGTATGAAGTGGTTCTGTTCAGGCATCTCTGAGAACTCGCATGGACAAAATTATTGAAGTAAAATAATAAGAAAGTGTAATCATAACAAAGAAACGGAGGAATAACAATATGTCTCCCCGACTTCGTCTTGGGCGACATAATAACAAGTGAAAACTGTGTTCGCAAGCGAAACACAAAAGTCTCCCAAACGAACTCCCATATCGGATTTCAAGGAATTACGAGACTCCCTCAAGAAAAAAATTTGGGCAGGGGTTCCCCTTATAAATAAGTTTATACATATTGCTGAAATCAAATAATTACATGCAGAAGAAAACAAGTTCTTCTCAAAATCATAGGTTTCTGGCTTGGTTACCATTACAACCAAATGCACCATTATCCTTTACATCCAATTTCATACCTTGTTCCAAAAAAAAAATTTTCGCAGGGGTTCCCCTTATAACCTAAGTAATACAAATAGCTGTAATTAAAATACAACAATTAACAATTATCAACAGTAATTGCGATTTTAGTATAGTTTCCATGGCAACCATAGTTATTTTAGGATTTCCCCATCCAATACAATCAATTTAAAACCCCTTCCCCCCAAAAAAAACTTGGGTAGGGTTCCCCTTATAATCTTAGTTATACATATTGCTGTAATTAAATACTATTATCAACAAAACTACCTTTTCCCAACATTTCAATTTTTTTGTATGGTTTCCATAGCAACGGTACTTATTTGTAAATTTCCAATGCTGTGGAATCCTTTCTTACGTGACACTCACCTTTCCTGTGAAGTTTCATGGAGTTGGTGTTAATAGTTTTTAAGATACAGTGAAAAAAAGTTGCGAAAAATATTCAAAATTTCATTTTCCCATAGGGTTAACATTGACGACCACTCCCTTTTTGAACCCCCAAATGTTACCTTAAAGAACCCCCCTGAGAAAATTTTTCATGATTGCACATCTAGATATATGGGGCTAATATCCTACAAAGTTTGAACACTCTACGTCTGATGGTCTCTGAGATCTGCTTCGAACAAGTTCAAGGTGACGAGAAGAAAGAAAGATGGAAGAATTTTAATAATAATAAGAAACGCAACAAAAACAATTAGTCTCCCAAACTTAATAACAAGGTCGTACGATAACCTTCGATTACTTTCGAGGATTTTGATGATTTTGATATTCAAAATTGAACTTGACTAAAGGAATCTCCCTTTAGTTTTTGAGGAAAATCCGAAATCAGTTTTTAGAGTAAAACTTTCTATATGAAAGACTGCATATTTTGAGATTTTGCCCTATGTTGTATGATAACTTGAAATGATCCTAACAGATAAGTTTTATGCACAGTGTTCGACCTGATCAAAAGAAGGTCCTTAATGATTTTGAGAGATTCATAAAACATTTTTTGGGGGGACTTAACATTTTTTGGAGGAAACTTTTTATATGAAAAGAAGGCGTATTTTGAGAATTATCTCTGTCTTATGATAACTTGAAATGACCTTTATATTTTTCTTAAATATGGTGTAATTGTACATGAGATAATATCTCATGTGTACACTTTGTTCAATTACTATTATCTAAATTTATGTAAATTCTAAAACCCAAGGCTTAACTCCCTCCATCATAGTTTTGACCTTTTTGGTGCTATGTATTTGGAACATTTTTTGGAATTATGGACTCCCTTTGTTTGGGTTCTAGTGCTGCTGATGAGCATTAATTTCCGAAATGGCCATACCGCTCATTAAAATTGTTGCAGTTAGAGTAAACATATGTGTTATGGTCTCATGTCCATTTACTCTATATCTTTTCGTAAAATATCTAATGCAGGAGCTTGTCTTATATTGCAGTGTAGAGTTGGTAAAACAATTCCCCGTAGTAGAGATGTATGCTCTATATTTTTCTTAGATATGGTGTACTTGAACATGAGATAATATCTCATGTGTACACTTTGTTCAATTACTATGATCTAAATTTATGTAAATTCTTAAACCCAAGGATTAACTCCCTCCATCATAGTTTAGTACTTAGCTATATTACTGTCATGCTTTTACAACACTGGAACTTTTCTTGTCATACTGTCATAAAGAACTAACATAATCCATGTTCAACATTTATTTTACCAAAGAACTAACATAATCCATGTTCAACATTTATTTTACCAAAGAACTAACATAATCCATGTTTAACATTTATTTTACCAAAGAACTAACATAATCCATGTTCAACATTTATTTTACCAAAGAACTAACATAATCCATGTTCAAAATTTATTTTACCAAAGAACTAACATAATCCATGTTCAACATTTATTTTACCAAAGAACTAACATAATCCATGCTCAACATTTATTTTACCAAAGAACTAACATAATCCATGTTCAACATTTATTTTACCAATGAACTAACATAATCCATGTTCAACATTTATTTTACCAAAGAACTAACAAAATCCATGTTCAACATTTATTTTACCAAAGAACTAACATAATCCATGTTCAACATTTATTTTACCAAAGAACTAACATAATCCATGTTCAACATTTATTTTACCAAAAAACTAACATAATCCATGTTCAACATTTATTTTACAAAAGAACTAACATAATCCATGTTCAACATTTATTTTACCAAAGAACTAACATAATCCATGTTCAACATTTATTTTACCAATACCAAAATAACAATAAATTTCTCATTATATAGTTATTAATGTCTCTGTCAGCTCCGTTGCACGAGCACAACTGATTATAATACAAAGACAGGAGTTTAGTAGTAATAACGGAGTTCAATCAAAATAATGGAGTTCCAACAATCTGAACGGAGTAAACTCGCATTCGCGACACTCCCACCAACAAAATGTCAATCCCAATGTTCGTGGTATTCTTCTTCCATGGCGGTTTTACATTCAACAACTTCTCCGTGTAAGACTTTTAATTTTCTTGTGAATGTCAATATAACTTTGTGTCACATTCTTAACATGAGATTTTTCTAATTCTCTGTTGTCATTAACTTCCTCCTCATCACTACTTATCACAATGATGTCAGTCTCTGTTTTGTTCTCGTTGACTATTTCATCATCAGATACATCATTGTAGACTACGTTGTTACCATCTTCACTGACTGAATGGAAACTTTCTGCCACTTCATTCTCATTGTCGGATTTTTCACTTATGTTGTTGTTATTATTGTCAACTTCTTCAGTGTCTGTTATATCTTCATATTGTGGTTGTTGCACTTCGTCTATGTTGTTAGCAAGTTCACCCGACGGTTGTTCTGTATGTTGATTTCCATTGTACGCTATGGTTTCTCAACAAGACTTTCTCTAATCTTTTTCCTGGCAATATCTGCTGAATTTCTTAATGTTCTTGTCTTATCCTTGATTTCTGAGTTTTCCTTAGATTCATCTTGGTTAGTATCACTGCGAATTTCCAAAGGATATAGAAGATTTAAAGGTCTGCATAGAATCTTTTCTGACGGCATGATAACTTTTGCCGCTCTAACCTTTCCATCACCTCTTGATATCCAATCTAATTAAAATTAGATCTACGAATTGTTCCTTACACTCACTGCATGGTAGATCTAACAACATCCCATTCTGCTTTCTGTTCTGATGACCTTTCAAATCAACCAATCAGATTGCAGCTTCCATGATTTTGGAAGCATTGGACTAGGGATAAAACCCGAGGATTTCGAAAAGGTCATCAGAACAGAAAGTAGAATGGGATGCTGTTAGATCTACCATGCAGTGAGTGTAAGGAACAATCCGTAGATCTAATTTTAATTAGATTGCTTGATATCAAATCTGTAATTTTACCTAAATTCCATAGACCTCTTGGATTGATTGATTGAATATTGTTTAACGTCTACTCAGCAATATTTCAGCTATATCAAGACGAGAACAAGTTTGTTAATAAATAATCACTTTGGGGTATGGAAAGGGCCATGGGACGGAAAATTCTGAATGCCACTGGAAAAGTAGGGTGAAATCGTTAAGGGCGGGGAATTTAGCCTTGTAGCCGATCACCTACGGACCACCCCAAAAAGAGCTTGCTACAAGTTCTTTAACGTGCAGGAAGCGTGGCGTTTCTTCCAACACGTTGACCTGAGTTTACATCCCATCCGAAAGATCGGTTGCGTATTTATTAATCCCGCACAACCGCGGAATGGGTCCTATTTCTATATCCCGGGGTTCCCTCGGGGTCCTCTGTTAGGAAGACTCATACCCCAAGCACAGAGGATGCTGCGGGCCTATTCATTAGCCGGGACCGCGCACGGCGGCCATAGACCTCTTGGAATATTCTTTTATTATTACAACATCTCCTAGTTTAGGATCAAGAAATCTTTGTATTCTTACACCTTTCAAATTCTTTTGATGTCCTTCTCTGAGACTAGTCAAGTACTTGTTTCTCCATATTTTCCAAAATGAATCGAGAATTCGTTGACCTTTTATCCATATTTTGAGCAAGCGTTCAGCAGAATTTTCCGAAAATTTATAGTCTGGATCCTCTTCATCGTAATCTATGTTGGGAACACCTTTTTGGGATTTAAAGTCAAATTAGAATTAATGTTGAATCAATATCGTCTCCTAATAATAGAAGAGATCTAGTATTCACGCTTTAAGTATTGTTTGTAACTGTACACGTGTTACTAATTTTCTTCCCAAGGTTTTTCGTAGTGATCGTTTTACAAAGCCCACCATTCTTTCAGATAATCCTCCAATCCACGGAGCAAGCTCGGTTATAAATTTCCATTGAATATTCTGATTTGAAGCGTAATCTGGAACATCAGTATCCTTACATACAGATCGCCATACGAGATCAATCGTATTGTTGGCAGTTTTAAACTGTAAAGCATTATCACTGATAATGTAAGCAGGTGTACGTCTATTAGCTACGAATCTCCTGAATGCTAACAGAAACTGTTCTGTTGTCATATCCTGAATTAGTTCAATATGAATTGCACGTGTCACAGTACATGTAAACAAGCACGCCCATCGTTTAACCATTTCACCATGTTTTTACGTAAATAGGCCCTAGATAATATAATCCTGTACCATTGAAAGGTACTGACTTAGAAACACGCAATGCTGGTAATGGTGACATCTGAGGCATTTTGTAAGGTCCATTCTCATATTTCCTACAAATCAAACAATTGTGTAACACACTTCTGACAGTAGATCTACCCTTAGGAATCCAATATTTCTGACGTCTGGGAAACACCGGCGTGATACAATTGAAAATGAATGTCTTTAATCAGCAAATCGGTAAATTCCCCCCTTAGAAAGCAGAATGGGATGTTTAGCTCCTCGACTCAGTTCACTATATTCTAATCGTCCTTTTACACCTTAATAATCCTATTTCGTCAATGAAAACTCCCAAATGCTGTTGTAGAGTGTGTTTTTGGTTTGATAAAATTGCTCTGTAGACATCTTGAAAACACTTCCGTTGAACGTATAATAACCACATATTTTCAGCACATTGAATTTCTTCTGCAGTCAAAGTTTCACTTTTAGCATCCTTTTTTTCTAGTTCTTGAAATGAATTTACTAATCCAAGTACGAATCAATTTGGTGTATGATGAATATTGTGAAATATCTATATCATATGGTGGTTTCATTGTATGAGAATCTTCTCACTGTAGAACATTAGAAGTACTTGTTGGTTTAAGCTCCGATTTGAACTTCTTGTTCATTTCTGTTTCATCTTCCTCAATCAGAAATTTCCAAGAATTTTCTTCCTGAATAGCCCATACAGGACCATTCTATCACAACTTATTTTCAATGACATTTTTTAGATTTGTGCCACGGGTTGCAACATCCATTGGATTTTCCTTTGAAGGAACATATCCAAAACATATATCACTGTGATTTTTTATTTCAACTATCCTGTTTCTAACAAACACTGATAAATCCTTAGGACATGGAATCCATATCAAAACACATTGCGAAAAAATCGTTCCATAAATACATTTTTTTTGAAAGATAAATTCAACTCTTCTCTGACAAATTTCACTGAACGGACACCGATCAAAACAGCCAAAAGCTCCAAATATGGAATAGTTAAACTTTTTACAGGTGCTAATCTGGACTTTACAAAAATCAGATCACACTTTCTCCCAAAATCACTCGATTGAAGAAGATAAATTACTTTTGCATAAGCCTTTGCCGACGCATCACAAAACCACAAAAGTGTATACTGAATACTGATCAACATCCATTACTATACACCTAGGAACACTAATATGCACTATGTCTTTCAAATCCGATTGAATTGTATCCCACTGCTAGAACTCTTCCGCTGGAATGTTGTCATCCCATTCAATCTGTTTCATCCACAATTTTTGCAAGATAACCTTCCCTTGAATAAGAATAGTTGACAACAACCCAAGAAGATCGAATAATGAATCGAATAATTGATCTCTTTGTCATGAGTTTGGAATCTTTCCTGTTCTTGGTTGGTTTCAAACTTATTTTATCAGCCACAATATTCCAAAGGTGTCCTAATACTTTTGCGGAACTTACATTAGCACTGTCTTCTTCGGAGAAAAATATATTCATATCATTGCTGTTTGACATCCATTCACGTAAATTCAAAGCGGCATCGGTAAATATACCTTTGGATTCTTTGTACACTGACATAGAATCATCGAGTGTGTTAGCTCCAGTTATCACATTGTCTACATAAATGTTACTTTTAATCCCCTCAGCTATTGGTCTAGTATATGAATCTAAATGATTTTCGATCTCTGCTCCTAGGAGGAAAGGACTTGATACCACACCAAAGGGAACTCGACAAAATCTTTATTCCTGAATATTCACGTTGTTTAAATTTGGGTTTCCCTAATCCAGAAAAAAAAAACCTAGTGACATCCCTATCTGAATCCTGAAGTCCAACTTGAAAAAATGCCTTTTCTATATCTGCAATCAAAACTATGCGATATAATCGAATACGCATCGAATACCTGCTAGGTTCCGTAGTAGAACTGGTCCTCTATAGAGACATTCATTTAAGCTTCTTGGGTCTTTGTTACACTTCGCCGACGCGTCATACACTATTCTCAACTTTGTCGTTTCTTTCATTGGAGTTAAAACTGCATAATGTGGAATGTAATGAATGAGACTTTCATTATTCTTCTTTTCTACCTTTTCGATAATTCCTTTTGTCAACTGGTCTTTTATAACTTAATCATACTGTTTCATCAAATTTGGTTTGTTCTTCAGCCTTTCAACACATGACTTGAGTCTCCCTCTTGCCAGATCACGATTCACTGGTAGATTAACAATCTCCTCTTTCTAGGCCATTTTACATAATATCTTCAATCTATAAATTTTAAACTTTCCTTAAACATTTTCATCGCTTTTTTATCAGTTAATACTTCAACAGGTTCAGTAATTCATATTGATTCGACATTCCAAAAGTCTGACAGGTCTGGTTTAACAGGAACGCGTGAATCTAAACTTGTAAATTGCAAAGAATCAGTTACGTCATTTCCATATGAAAGAATCAATATACACGATGTAGTTTTACTTTCGCTCATTTCCTTTATGCGACCTGTGATAATCCAACCCAGTTTAGTGGCAAGTAGATACAATTCCGGTTGTATTTGAATTCGATGTGACAGAATGATATCCAAGTAGTAGTCATTACCAATCAATAACTCCACACTTGTCGATTCATCTTCAGTTGGAATCTCATCGGCCAAGTATATATCCTTTACGAATTTTTTCAAATGACTGATAGAACTTCTATCTAATTTTGTTTTTGAATTTCTCCACTAATAATTGGAAAGATATTCGCTGACATCTGTAACTGGCTTCCATTCTTTAATATAATGTTAACAGTTGTCTTTTTTGTTTTTATAACTTTTGGGTTTACACGATCAAAGGTGAATAGTTTTATTTCCTCTGTATATCCAGCTTTCCTCTCTTAAAATATTCAGTTTGAGTTTATTAGCCAATTGTTCTGAAATGTAAGTACGTTGAAAACCTGAATCAAACAATATCCTTGTTTCCTGACATAATGAATTACTTGGATTATAAACTTCTGCTTTTGCTGTTTGCATTAATACCATCTCTCCGGAAGAAATTAGAACATTTTCCTGTACATTATTTTCCTGAAATGAATTATAACTTCCGTCAGAAAAGGTTACACAAGCATTAGATTCTTCTGATAAGTGAGCACTCGTAATTGACTCAACCTTGAACTTCTTTGGACAAAGACTCGGATGATGTGAATCAAGCTCACCGCAATGAATACACAATTTGCTCCGTTTACATTCTGACGACTTATGGCCGAGTCTTAAACACTTATAACAACTTCTCATAATATGAATCTTTATTCACTTTGTTGGTTGATGAGGGAATAAAAGCTTCCACTGAACTTGTCGTACTGTTATTATTCGTCACTGGTCGTTTTGGAAATAATTTCTTCTGTTGTGGTTGAATTTTCTGTCTGTTGCTAAAATCAGTATTGATTTCCTTTGAAGAAACTCTTTTCGCTGAATGTTCTCTTGCATCCACGAAATCTGTCAATCGATCACAAAGATTTACTATTGTCCATTTTGTCTTGGATCCTTTCTGAAGTTCCAACTGTAAAAGAATATCCTCCGGAATTTTTGGACTTTACCATTGACACGAAAGCATCTTCGTTGATATCTTGTTTCAATACATCTAAACTCCTTAAATGTCGCTGAAGTTGATCTAGGAATATTCACAAACTAGTGGTTTTATTGCTAGATTATTGTAAATAAATCATTTCATTATAGTGCAAATCTATGACATCTTGCGTATTTCCAAATCTCTCTTTAAAAATTCCAACAGCTAGATCATAGTTTTCATTAGACAGGTTCAATCCTGAAATAACATGTCTTGCACTTCCTTCTAATTTACTCACCAAGTAATTGAACTTCTCAATATTAGACAGATATTTTTTATTATGGATTGTATTTTCAAATGAATCCAAAATTCTGACCACCTGATTTTATCGCCTCTGAATGTTTTCAATTCCAACTTCGGTAATTTCACAGAAATATGCTTTCACTCTTTTCACTTTCCTTTTGTTTTGTAAACAGGTCCTGTTGATTAAGCTGCTCGTTGACAATCTCATTCATTCCCTCTGAAGATCTACTAATTGACTTGGAATCGAAGTTTCCTTACCAATATCTCTTTCCTTTTCGATGAATTCTACCAGACTATCTTTGAACTGATTGATGTCTAAATAACAATCCATTCCTTTTGCACAAAGATCCCAATCTTCGTTGATCACAGCTTCAATGTCTTCTCCTTGTTTTTCCATCAACTCAGCACACTTACTGCTATGTTTTTCCAATTTGTCTGTATACATCTTTAACTTTTGAGCACATTTTGATTCCTTTAAAAAATATTCCTGTTCTTCAGATTTTACTACGTCTGTTGATATAATTTTAGATGCCAGCTGAATTTCATTTGTCAGTATATTACTGTATCTAGTTCTCACTCCTTTACTGTAACTTAAAGGTGTCATTTTCCTGGTTTTTTTGTATCTGTTGTCTACTTCTGTCCTTTTTGTATTCTTTATCTGTTCCCGGGTTTCGGCACCAATCAATGTCATGCTTTTACAACACTGGAACTTTTCTTGTCATACTGTCATAAAGAACTAATATAATCCATGTTCAACATTTATTTTACCAATACCAAAATAACAATAAATATCTCATTATATAGTTATTAATGTCTCCGTCAGCTCCGTTGCACGAGCACAAATGATTATAATACAAAGACAGGAGATTAGTAGTAATAACGGAGTTCCAACAATCTGAACGGAGTAAACTCGCATTCGCGACAATTACTGATTATTTGGATTTCGTTTGATTTTATGTATTTTGAACATGTTTTGGAATTATGAATTCCCTTTGTTTGGGTTCTAGTGCTGCTGATGAGGAATTTATTACCGAAATGGCCATACAGCTCATTAAAATTAATGCAGTTGGAGTTAACATATGTGTTATGATCTCATGTTCATTTACTCCATATCCTTTCGTAAAATATTCCTTTTTTCAATATTTTGATTTGATCTGAACAGATGAGACATAAGTTGTCAAAACAGCCATATGGAGAAACTTGATTTACAATTTCTTTTGGATTTTTTATTTATGTTTTTCCCCAAAAATTGTTTTATGATTTCCATGAAATTCCGCAAACATTTTTTTTGGTACACACAAAGGGGCGGGGCCCTTTCTGACTTTGTCAGTATTCTAGTTAAATATATTTTCGAAAAGGAAGTACGCCCGTGTATACGAAGATTGTTTTCAAATTTATTAAAATAAATAAAATAAAAAGCTCTTTTAGGATAGGCACTTGTATGAACAAAATACAAGGCTGTTATATCTTTTTCATATCCATTTTCTCATGAAAGCTAACCATCCTATTTACAGTTATTTAGAAGTTTTGTGAAAGTTAGATGTGCCTTAAAGGGGAGTTATTCGATTTTGATAATTCGCGTTGGGGAATAATTCAAAGCAAATAATCCACCACTTACATTGATTTTTATACACTTTGCTTAACATTTAGAACAAAAAATAATATTATGGATTTTGCTATAGTTTTGTTTATATATGAAAAATATTAAATAGCTCTCCATTTCATTTTTTCAAAAACTCTAGATCTTCTTAAATTTTCAAATAGTCTGCCATTATAACGTTCCATGATATGTTTTAATGACATCAACTTCACTTCATGTGGCAAAATCATGTGATTTTGTCAAAGTGAAAGATTTGTGCTGTTACATATTCAGACGATGACCCCCACTTTGAAGTCTAATAAGATCACTAGACTAAGTTAAGCAAATTAGCAATTTCGATGGTGAAATCCTTTGACCACAACCTCACTGGAAGTAGTTCCACGCGTGACATTTTATCTGTTCTGATTAGACATAAGTTGTCGAAATGACAAAATTCAGAACTTAAATTTACAGTAAGTTCGGTATTTAGTTATTTGACATACATCACTCCGCTGATGAACCTTTTTTCACAAGCTACGAATATCGTCACATTTAACTGCTGGTAAATCTTGAAGTATTTCATGATGAAATTGGAGTTTTGAATTAAGAAATTCTCAATTTAAACAGTTACATTTTTTGTGTATATGCAAATCGAAATTAGAATTGCTTTGTAAATACAAGAACAATTTTTTACTATGCCAACAGCTGTATTCAGTTGAATATGTTTAATATGCATATAACAAAATAAAAAGGTATAGTTGGCCACGATTAAAAGACAAAAAACACAAAATGTACAAATTAAAAAACACATAAAAATGACAAAAATGGAAAGAGAGGGAGGGAAGACTGCCCAACGCTTCGGCCTATATGGCCTTCGACTGGGGGACTACCGGTCTAAATACGGAGAAAAAGATGGATATGACGAGAGAAGGCAGACCTGATGGCGTGTCACAGAAATTACCTGTAAAAATCGTGCCAAATCTTGAACTTAATCAAAAACGAGAGATAAAACATTATGCAAATATTAAACTTCAATACATAAATAACGTCACGTTTCTATATGCTGCCCAAAATACATAAATTGGGAAATCCTGGTAGACCTATAGTTTCAGCTTGTAGCTGTCCTACCGAATACATTTCTAGTTTTTTCCATGATGTATTTATTCCAATTGTGGAGAATCTACCTACATACATTAAGGACACTACACATGCTCTCAATATTTTGAGTTTTTTCAGCCAGAAAATGCTGATGTCAAACTATTCACTATGGATGTCACTGCCCTCTACACTAGCATCCCAACAATGATGCTATGGTAGCTTAAAGACACTTTTTAGACAGAAGACCCAATCCTTATGTAAAGACAGACATTATCTTTAGGCTTGCTGAACTTGTCTTGACCCTCAACACTTTTCAATTTGATGGGGAATATTATAGTCAGTCCGGTGGTGTTGCGATGGGAACCACAATGGGTCCAAGCTTTGCTTGTTTATTTGTTGGCTACCTCGAGGAAAAAATGTTCTCCAAATATTTAGGACCTGTCCCCGAACTTTATAAAACAACGGCAGTAGAATACCGAAGGAAAAAGGGAAGCGATGACTACAAAAATCGACGTCCAAAGACATGGCAAAAACGGTAGCAGATAAAAACAAAGACAAAACAAGGACGTGAGACAGCTACAATGCATAATGTATAAAAGATACATTGATGATGTTTTTGGGGTGTCCTCTGACAGTGAAGATGAACTTAAGTCTTTCATTGACTATGTTTCCTCTTACCATCCGGCCATCAAATACACTTTTAATATTACCAAAGATAGTCTCTCTTTCCTCAACATTAACTGTACCGTAAAGGATGGGCAAATTTCCACCTCAGTGTTTTATAAACCGACAGAGGCCCACTGTTATTTAAATTATGGGTCCTGTCACCCAAAGTCATGCAAGGATGCCATTCCAAAGTCACAATTCTTGCGACTTCGTCGTATCTGTAGTGACGAGCAGGACTTCAGGACTCAATGTAACAGAAT
>MJUU01060145.1:0-17359 GCA_002080025.1 Modiolus philippinarum | reverse complement strand
CAATATAAAAAATATACCTCAAAGGACCAAAATTTTAGACAGGACACTAATTTGACATTGAGAAAGTAAGAATCTGACCCAGAGGTCAAAAGGTCAAGGCCTAGTTCACCAACCATATAACATCACACATCAACTTGAGTCGATCTATCCACATGCAAAGTATCAAAAGCCTATCTCAAAAGTGAGAAAAATTATCATTAAAAAAGCATGAATGTAAAACTGAGGTCAAATGTCAAGGTAAAAAATCACCAACCCAGGTACGGTTTAATATCACCTTGAGGTCATCTATCCAGATACAAAATATCTAAAACCTATCTCAAAAGTAGAGAAAAGTTGTAGTTGGGACATGACTCGATCATTTAAAACGAGAAAATGTGACCCCGAGGTCAAAAGTCAAGGCCAGAGGTCACCAACCCAGGTAGACGACACGTCACCTTAAGGTGATCTATTAACACATCACATATCAAAAGCCTATCTCAAAAAAAGGTAAAAGTTGTTAATGACAAAGCATGAATGTGACCCAGAGATCAAATGCCTAGGTTCAAGGTCACCAATCATGATACATGACATGTTGCCTTGATGTAATCTATCCAGATTCCAAATATCAAAAGCCAATATCAAATGAAGAGAAAAGGTTACAGTCTATTTAATTATTCTAGTTTATTATTGAAAAAGCAAGAATGTGAGGGTCAAAGGTTGCCAACAATGGTGCACGACACCATGAGTTGATCTATCCACATTCCAAATATCAAAAGCCTATCTCAAAAGATGGACAAATTGTCAATTACAAAGCATGTACATGTATGTGACCCGGAGGTCAAAGATCAACAGCCATAGAACACAACATGTCATATATGATGTAAGATGCCAAATATTAAAAGCATATCTAAAAAAAAATAGAAAAGTTATAATCCGGAAATGACTTTGCCATTGAACTAGAAAATGTGTCTGTAAGCCACAGATGTCCTGCGAATAAATTTATGGCAAAAGATAACATATCTCGCCCAAACATTAAATATACGACAAAGTCAGTTAAAATTTAATGATTTGTGAAGGACTGATCACGATGACTTATTTACTTAAACAACATTGTTTTATTATGTGAAGTTGTTAAGAAATCGAACTCAACTCATAATTTGAGCGAAGTCATTCATGCATAAAATGTAGGTCATGGACCCCCCTCCCCATCAATTGTTAGTGAAACGGTTAGGTTTTTTTAAGCATTATAATGCTGCAATACATAGTTGTTGAAAAACGGAACTACATGTGAATGCAACAGTTAACAAAAGTCACTGAAGCCTAAAATGTAATTTTACTTTTTACTTTTACTAAAGTAAGTGAGAACCGAACCGTCAATCTAAAAGCGAACAATCCGTGGACAATGGCAACACCAGAAACAAAAAAGGCAGAAAAAAAAACAGAGACACAACATGGGTACAGCACAGAAAAGAAAAATGAAGACACTCAAACACAAAGATGAACAACACGGACCCAATGTAAAACCATGGGTGAGATCAGGTGCACCGGTAGAGTCAGCATCTCCTGCTTCTTATAAGACACCCGCCGTGTTGAACGTGTCAAATCCGGTAGTAAAGTCAAGTTCGGAAGAGGAAACAACAATTAAGCTTTAAAGAGAAAGATCTGTTGTCATGTTAGAAACAGATATCCCATAGCGGTCCACAAGATCATGATGTCGACCGTAAAACTTCTGAAAGGATGACTTCAAGTTTTGGGTAACGTACCCTTGTTGAAGTAGCCTATTTGTGAGCAACCGGGCTTATCACGGTTATCAAGGAAGTCACTGTAGAAGTGTCTGTGGTATCCTTAATTTCAAGCTCTATTGGATAGATCAAATGAAGAAAATCACCAAAGCGAGGGTTGTTTAGCGACAAAATATCTATGTAACGGAAGCTAAAATTAGAGGATTGTGCCAGTCTTTTATCTTTATTTTGAAGAAGCCCTTTGATGAATTCAGCTTCATAAGAGTGAAGAAACAGATCGGCTAGGAGAGGCGCACAGTTTGTGCCCATAGGAATTCCGATAGTCTGTTGAAAAACAAGTCCTCCAAACTGGACAAATATATTGTCGATCAGAAACTTTTTAATCACTTCTTCCTCTGTATATTTTTTCTCCTATTCGGAGTTATTTTTCACAAAGTATGCTTGTTCTCTACCTACAACAATGTACCTATATCTACGTTCACAGTTCTTACGTAAGAAACATCTATGAATTAAACTTTTCAGCCGAGATTTTAGTTGTTCATGAGGAATAGTAGTGTAAAGTGTGGAGAAGTCGAAAGTTTTAATGTTGTTACAGTGTGATAATGATCTAGATTTTAAGATGTCAAGTTGATCTTTGGAGTTTTTCAAAATCCATATTTCATTCACACCGCTTCTTGAAAAGCAAGTATCACAGTATTTTTGAAGGCCCTCTTTAACAGCTGTCAAGATGGAGGTTAGCAATTTAGATATAGGTTTGTAGAGCATTTGGCAGATCCAGCGATGTATCGTTCTTTGTATGGGCATTTATGTAACTTAGGTACCCAGTACAAAGAGGGGAGATCTGTGTCTTCATCCTTGGTGGAAATTCCGAAGGAAAGCAAAACAGATTTATTTTTCTGTAATATATCCTCCTTTGACAGAGTAGTAGCTGCGTAAGTTGGATTGCCGTTGGAATTATCAATGCCAAATTCTTTCTTTAAACAATTTATATAATGATTTTTGCAAATAAAAATGATATTATTTGGGGCCTTATCGGCAGGAACGACGACATATTTGTCATGAATGGAGGACAAGTAACTGGCCACATCAGCATTTTTGAAAATTGATGACGCTTTAGTTCTCATTGACCCTCGTAGCTGATTGATTCGTTTAAGAATCATCGACCTCACAGCCTTAATCCACTCCGAAAGGGAATCAAGGTCTTCATCTTGTTCACGCTTAATCCATTTTCTAGCATAGTCCTCTACAGCATCCATAAAAAGTTTGAAATTTTGTTCCCAGTTGATGGAACGTGGTTCACGGAATTTAGGCCCTTTTTAACTTTACTTGTAATCTAATTGTCAAAGATTTTGGTAGTTCTCATCAAGGCAATTAGTTTAATGAAACACCATTGTCTTATAATTGTAGTTGTTGAGAAACGGACTTTAATGCAAAACTAAAATCACTGAAGCATAAAATTTATGTCAAAGGCACCTATAGCTTATTGTCAATGATTTGGGTATTACTCATCAAGGCGATTATTTTGATGAATAATTAAATACCAAAGTTACTGTGCATTTAATTTCTGCATCTGCGCATTTTGACAACTTATGTCCCTTCAGTGCACATAAAATTCAAGATGTAGGTCAAAGAGTCAAACAGCCAAGTTAACTATGTAGTATGGACGTACAGATGGAAGGACGGACAAGGGTAACATTATATGCCCCTTCCACATTTGTGGGCGGGGGAAAAAAGCATGAATGTGACCCTGACGGTCACCAACCATTGTACGTGATAGGTCGCCTTTCAGATGGACGGACAGATTGATTATTTACTGTAGGGTATCAAACAGGTTTTGTGGTGGGGCCATAATTAGCTGATGCTTAAAGATTCTCCAAGATGCATCCACTGACACTACTGACCAAATATGATTAATGTGACACAATATGTATCTCAGATATGAAACTTTATTCAAACTTTGACCCAAGTCATTGAACCATGTAATGTAGGTCATAGTGACCAAATACTCCTCTGAAGCAGCATCACATCCAAGACACATACATAGAGTAAAGACGATTGATGTGCCAAATGCAGTTTCTCAGATATAAACCTTATCACAAACTTCAACCGAAGTTTTTGAAGCATAAAATGTAGGTCAAAGTGACCCAATTCTCATCTGAAGCGGCATCACTCTCAAAATTTATACCTGCATTATTCATGCATGAAATAAAATCAAGGTTACCTAATTTCTAACAGGAACCCAATGATGTCCCTAGACACATATATTGACAAAAGATCATTCCTCTGCCAGCCCTGTAGCATCTCATATTTGGAGTATAACAAAACTTAACTGGAGTCACTCATGCCTGTATTATGACTCAAGGTGACCTAATAATTATCAATCACCTCATTATTATGCAAAGCTAAGCACATCTATTCACAAAATATCATTCCTTTGCCTGCTGTATAATCTAAGATCTGGATATTTACCAAAGTTATTCATGCATGATATAGGTAAATGTGCCAATAAATGTAGGCCCATTCTACATTTTGTGTATGTGTGTGGGGAGGGGCAGTTTTTGAAATTACCATAATAATTAAATAATCAATAAAATTTCCTTGACATTCTTTTACTTGTGGATGTTCTATAAATGAGCAGATTCATCTGACAGTTTCTTTTCACCATGCAATAAACATTTAACATTCATGTAACACATTAGGAATCACACTTGAAATTGTTCATTTGGTGTTGTCTTCACATCGCTACATTCCTATAGTTTAATCCCTGAAATCAAGTTTCACAATAGTTATATTAGAGGGTCTCTAAGTCTAATATATGGACTCTTAGGTTTATGCCGATGAATGAAGTTAGATAAACCTCTATATGAAATTTCGTAGGGATTTCTTTCACATTCTAGTCCATCACAGCGGAGTGATCTCCTTTGTATATATGTCAAAATGTCTTCTTCTTGTAACTCTTTCAACACTTTCAGAACATCTTGTTTATAATTTGGCAAATGGTGGAATCCTCAAACCCCCGGCACCTGGATAGGTTTTCAGGGGCTCCGGCTACAGAGCTGCCGGGCGCGTCCCCAGTTGGTGGATAGGGGAATGCCCTGTCTATGCGGGGTAGTCAGGTTATAATACGGAAAGCCTGACCGCGAACCATTGTAGCCAAACTGTATGGAGAAACGCCACGCTCCATGCAGTATAAAGACCCCTTCTATATTTCTCTAAAGAGAGCAGACGCACTGGGTGTCGTATGGAAGGCTAAATTTCCTGCCCCTATCCATTTCTCCCCTTTTCCAGTGTCAATCAAAAGTCGTTACCCCGGTTTTCCCTTCCACCTTTATTTCTTTCTTCCTTTACTTACATTTTTTTTTAATTGATTAACTTGTTCTCGTCCTGATATAGCTGAAATATTGCTCATTGGACGTTAAACTCTAACTAATCAATCAATCAATCCTCCTCAAACCTTACATTTCATCAAATTGGTGTAGCATTTCAAGGTATTCATCTAGGGACACATTTTATTTTTGCCACCCTGTAGATTAACAAATCTATTTGCTATTAAACGTTCTTTCTGATGGTCTGGAAGAACACCAGATGTAAGTGTTGTCAGATGGATACTACCGATTGAGTATTTGATCTTATTAGTTAAATGGTAAATTGGTAGTTCATACTTTGCTGACCGCACAGAACATTCACCATCACCCATGTCTACCGCCGTATAATAAGTGTAATAAGGTCAGTTTGAATAACATTAAAAAATGATCGTGCACTTGGTCTTTGTTTTTGTTCTTCACTTTCTTTTTGGGCTTTTCTATGGAAACATTATGCACTTTCATTTCGTGTGTTTGCAGAGAGCCAACATGAGCATATGTTTTATCACAATAGTGACATTAAATCCTTCCATCTTCATGATCTTCTAAATTTGTGACCCAATAATTTTCGGGGTGATCTGGATCTATTAATATTTTCCTTATATTTTCAAAAAGGTCATTTTTTTCGTGGAAGAACCACTTTCTCAAGACAGATTCACTTATTTGGTCAATCCATTTTATTTTCTCCTCATTTGTCATATTTGAGAAGTTTTCTGGCATTTGCACTTTCTCATCCACGTTACTGAGCTCCAAATGGTGCAAAAATAGCATTGAACAAAATGCGTCTAGTATAACATAGTATCGTAACTTATAGGATCTGTATGAATTGTATGTACATCAATTACTTTTTCCAGTAGTACACCCTATACACTACGTATACCTGCCAAAGAATGATTATCATTGCACTTTTACACTTTTACACATTGCACTTTTTTGGTCCCTTTACATTCCTCATATTCAGTACATTTCTGAAGTAGTAAACTGTAAATTTGCCAACTCCACTCATAGTATCATAGGTTAACTTGTGGATTGCCTGCAATAAAAAGCTTTATTATACCTTACATAATAAAAATCAATTCTACTGGTTAAGACATAGTCACATGACGTGAAATAATTTGGATATTTTCGCTCTTTATTGTTGCTGGCAGTGCATAACCCTATTATTCACCAGTAAATAACTCCTGAAAATTACAACTTCAATGGAATAACCTTATGATTCACCAATAAATAACCCCTATAATTTACATAGTCCATGGAATAACCATATTATTCACTGGTGAACAACCCCCGAAAGTTGCATTGAATAACCCTATTATTCACTGATGAATAACCCCAGAAAGCTCAACATCTGTGGAATAATATGCCAAATGATTGTTCTAAAGCAGTTAGGACCAATGACATCGGTGTATATCCAAAGTTGTCAACTGCACTGAGGTTAGTGCCCAAGGGCTTAAGCCCTCAGGGAAATAACCTTACTTCAATTGACAATCTGGGATATATTCACCTCTTCCAAAGGCTGAACTTTTACATTGTTTAATGCATGTGTGACCTGTTGCTTAATATGTACATCAATTACTTTTTCCAGCAGTACACCCTATACCCTAGGTATACCTGCCAAAGAATGATTATCATTGCACTTTTCTACATTTCCTTTGTTATGTTACTAGTTCTCTGTGTCATACTGTTACTATAATGGTACTGTTTGTCGGTATCTGTCAATATTATCAATATCTGAATTCGTGAAAGTGTCGTTTGTCTTAATGAAAACATCAATCGCAAACATATTGTAAGTATAACGGAACTGTTCTTTGCACAAAAAAATATCATCATGCCAACTACTTCGGCAGTTGGGTGCACGTGTATGTGCAACAGTTTGACCCTTCAATTCTGGCACACAGGGTATTTTAGGGGAAATGCATATACCACTTCATTCTCTGCACTTTTCAAAGGGGCTTCAGTGATTGGGAACAGTCATCAAATGCAACCATTCAAATAACACAACTACTTGAATTTAGATGTAAACGATGCATTTTGAACAAATAAAAAACGGGAATACTCAATGACGGTAAAATTTATGTCAAACAGGACATGGATGAACATTTCGTTTTGTTTTTGAAGTTGTAAGTCAATCATGTACTGCAGAACGTGTATGGGCTTTCTGTAAATCAACATATATACGATCAATAAGAGTACCTGCACTCTAAATATCAACTGACTCCATAATGCAGTATGCAGTATCTAAAATAACAGAAATTTTGGTATTTTGTTTTTCTATACATCCAGTATTAATACAGCTTTACATTTTCGCGGTCAAATACTTTTCCTTGTGTGGGACTGTAATAACTTACCTCTAAAAAATTCGTAAGTCGATGAAAGTCTTCTATTTTTGAAATAAATCCTTCCAAACGCTGAAGAGCTGTTCCAGCATTATTCATTGCCATTTGAGCACTTTGTACCTTTTCATCTGTTAACCTATCACCTATTTGAATATATAAAAAAAATTAAAGAAAACTGGGAGCAAAGCTCACTTATATATACCCCTGCTTCCCCCGAAAAAGATCCAAAGATGGTGCACAATTGCAATGTGTACTGAAAATTCTATGAAAATTTCATTGGAATTCACCAAGTAGTCTAGGACGAGCTGTCACCAAAAAGTGTGTACCCCTATGGTAGTTAGAATAACGAATGGACGCCATGATCACTACATACCACCGACTGGAGTAGGGAGTATAAAAAACGCACCCACACTAACTTACCAATTGTATAAGCATACAAATTTATATTTGTTTAAAATCATTGTTCATGTATAACCTAATATTGAAGTAGTTAAGAGTCCCAAAGTCAACTATTATATTAATATAGAAAACTTCTTATCAAAAGGAATAGACATATGAAATTAGAAAGCCATACCACTTTCTATGTTCAAGATAAATTCAATGTCAAAGTTTTGCAAAACAATTTGCTCCTGATAATTAAATTTCTCGGGGCACAACTATATACAGAGATATAACCAACTATATACAGAGATATAACCAACTATATACAGAGATATAACCAACTATATACAGAGATATAACCAACATGTCTTTTTTTTTTTAATGTTACTAGTACCTACCTCCAAATAGGATTGGTTCAACAATTTCTCCATTGTTGCAAGACACATAACGGACAGAAAGGTTCTTCATACGTTGAATCAATTCTGCAGTCTTATTTTCATTGCAATCTAAAAGTCCAAGAGGATACTGAAATGAAAAAAGACAAATACAAGATGTCGAGTAGCAATTGTGTCAGTATGTTATATAAGAAGTGAACACCCTAAAAGATGTCTCGCATGTCCCTTAAGTGAACTAATCAGAAAAGTGAATATGCTCACCCGACTGCAAAATTGAGGTCAAGGACAAAAGTCAACTGCCAGACTGACATGTACTACCCAAGACCAAACTACATACCAAATATTATCAACCTACCACTTCTAATTTTTGAGAAATGGACTTGAGCAGAAATATTTAACGTGTCCACTAGACCATGAAATTGAGGTCAAGGACAAAAGTCACCTGCCAGACTAGCATGTACTACACAAGACCAACCCTCATACCAATTATAATCAACCTACCACTTTTAGTTATTGAGAAATGGACTTAAGAAGAAAAACTTAACGTGGGCACTAGACCGTGAAATTGAGGTCAAGGACAAATGTCAACTGCCAGACTGACATGTACTACCAAAGCCCATCCTACATTCTAAATATGATCAGCCTACCACTTCTAGTTATTGAGAAATGGACTTAACCAGAAAAACTTAACGTAGCCACTAGACCGTGAAATTGAGGTCAAGGACAAAAGTCAACTGCCAGACTGTCATGTTCTACCCAAGACCAACCGACATACAAAATATTATCAGCCTACCACTTCTAATTTTTGAGAAATGGACTTGAGCAGAAATATTTAACGTGTCCACTAGACCGTGAAATTGAGGTCAAGGACAAAAGTCAACTGCCAGACTGGCATGTGCTACCCAAGACCAACCCACATACCAATTATTATCAACCTACCACTTCTAGTTATTGAGAAATGGACTTAAGCAGAAAAACTTAACGTGGGCACTAGACCGTGAAATTGAGGTCAAGGACAAATGTCAACTGCCAGACTGACATGTACTACCAAAGACCATCCTACATACTAAATATGATCAACCTACCACTTCTAGTTATTGAGAAATGGACTTAAGCAGAAAAACTTAACGTAGCCACTAGACCGTGAAATTGAGGTCAATGACAAAAGTCAACTGCCAGACTGTCATGTTCCACCCAAGACCAACCTTCATACAAAATATTATCAGCCTATCACTTCTAGTTTTTGAGAAATAGACTTAAGCAGAAAAACTTAACGTAGCCACTAGACCTTGGAATTGAGGTCAAGGACAAAAGTCACCTGCCAGACTGACATGCATCACCCAAGACCAACCCACATACCAAATATTATCAACCTACCACTTCTAGTTATTGAGAAATGAACTTAAGCAGAAAAAACTCAATGTGGCCACTAGACCGTGAAATTGAGGTCAAGGACAAATGTCAACTGCCAGACTGACATGTATTACCAAAGACCATCCTACATACCAAATATGATCAACCTACCACTACTAGTTATTGAGAAATGGACTTAAGCAGAAAAAACTTAATGTGGCCACTAGACCGTGAAATTGAGGTCATTGACAAAAGTCACCTGCCAGATTGACATGTACTACCCAAGACCAACCTACATACAAAATATTATCAACCTACCACTCCTGGTTATTGAGAAATGGACTTAAGCAGAAAATTTTAACGTGGCCACTAGACCTTGAAATTGAGGTCAAGGTCACTTGACGTTATGTCAGTCATGTAGGACTTCATTAGTACTACAACTGGACCAAATATAATATTCCTACATCAAAGGGTTTCAAAATATTCTGTATTTAGTAAAAGTTAACGTCGCCGCCGTCGTCATACTTTGTATGCCTATGTCTTGCTTTACGCGACTTTCGTCGGGGGCGATACAAAAATGAGAATGTTTACATAGCAAAAAATGGTACATACATCAATACGAATGTTTTTTTTTCTGGATTTATACTAGTCCATGACCAAATAAGCTGAAAACAATAATTTCTGCATTGGAGATTTGAAATTCAACTTTTTATTGAAGGAAGTGCTGATATAAGATATACAAGATTGTTTAGTCCAATTAATGGTCCCACAAGGGGCATATTTATGTCTTTCATTTCAGGTACACATACATACAACCTTAGACAAGGAACACAAGAACACACACACACACACACACACACACACATATATATATATATATATATATATATATATATATATATATATACAAGTGTGGACCCAAATTGATGTATTGCTTATTGCTCGTCTCCACTTGGTCGCAAAATTGATGAGAAAACTCGAACTGACTAAATTAGAAAACTTAACATGTTCGCTAGACTGTGAAATTACGGTAACTGGCAAAAGCAATAGGGCAAACTGTCATGTAACACCCAAAACCAAAATATCAGTGACCTACCAAACATACAGTAGATACTGAAAAACCAAATGTTCACCAAACCGTGGAAATACGGTTAAGGGCTATAGCCAAATAGCAGGCTGTCATGTTCCATCTAAGAGAAACCCACGTACCAAATATAACATGATCACTGGACCGTGAAATCGAGGTCATAGACAAAAGCCATATAGCAGACTTTCATGTACTACGCAAGATCAACCTATATACCAAATATCATTGATCTACCACATAAAGTTATCGAGAAAATGACCAAATCACAAAAAGTTAACATGCTCTCTAGACCCTGAAGTTGAAGTGAAGGACAAAAGCTATATGACATACTGTCATGTACTACGCAAGATCAACCAATATATCAAATAACACTGACCTGCCACTTAAAGTCACTGAGAAAATGACCTAATCACAAATACTTACAATGTAACATCCTCACTAGACCATGAAATTGTCGTCAAGAACAAAAGCCATAAAGCAGACTGTCTTGTACTACTCAAGACCAGCCAATATTCAAAATATCATTGACCTACAACTTATAGTTACTGAGAAAATGACCTAATCACAAAAACTTAACATGAAAGTTTAGGCCGCTGCCACCATCATACTTTGTGTTCATATGTCTCTCTTTCCGCGTCTTTCCTTGCTGACGAGACAAAAAAATATTGGCCTAAAATAAATCAGTTGTTTACTTTTTTTTCCATTTGGTGTCCGTACTGATGATGATGCCAATATGCAAATGCATATCAAATTTCAATGTGCTAACATGACTGTTAGTTGTTGGTGTAAAACAGACGCAAGGAAAAACTTGAACAACAGTGCAAAAGTTCAAAGTTAGTGAACTGCAGGAATTTTGACATAAAAAGCTCCTAAAACTGATCTGTACTGATGCTAATGAAAATTTATACCAAATACCATATTTGGGCTTCCATGTGTTGTTGGTGTTCAAAACCTTGAGCAATTGTCACATTTGTGTACTCTACTGCCGGAGTCAGGTTTGTTTTGAAACTCATCAAGTGCTCAACAAAAACTTGGGTTTGAATATTATTGAATCAATAAATTGAGGTTCATTGCTGCTTTGTTATGCCTAGACTCCCAAGGCCATATTGACTTCAAAGTGAAACAGTAATGTAATGCCAAAATTTGGATGATTGCAGTTTATCTGTCAGTTTAAATATTATTAACTTGTATGACTTGCATTGAGTGTTTACAAATATAGATACAGTCAAGAAACAGTTATCATGCATTTTGATGATTGATTTGAAAATTCTGCAATATTCATATAATCAACCCATAATTATGTCTATTTTCAGAGAAGAAACTTTAATAGGTAGCCTATGACATGTTAGCAAATAATTAAATTGACAAAATCTGCATCTTAATACATGTACAGTGGAACCTCCGAATACCGGCCTCCGTCGGGACCAAAGAAATCGGCCGGTTTGACGAGGTTCCGGTTTTCGGAGGTTCCGAAATCCGGTCTTCAAATTTCGAACTCTAACACCGGGAATGTTATATATGATATGTAAGGTCAGTTTAGGCTGTGACTTAACTATTTCAGTATATTTCCCTGCGTTATTGTAAATTTCAATCAATATTGTCGGTAATTTGTTCAAATACAGTTATTTATCAATCAAGATGGCAAGAGATTTCTGACAAATTTAATAAACTTGGTCGATTTCATTGTCCGCGGAAAAAGTCGTCCGGTTTTCAGAGTTCAATTTAAGAAGAAAATATACGATTGGGACCGATCTATATGGCCGGAATTCGGAATTCAGGGGGGCCGGTTTCCAGAGGAATTTTTTACTTATTTATATAGGTAAAAATTCCGGACCAAAACATATCGTTCGGTTTATAGAGGAATCCGGTTTTTAGAGGGGCCGGTTTTCAGGAGTTCCACTGTACATTAATATTTTTTGTTAAAATTTTATTCATTTTTGTCAGTTTGGCCTTGTGAGTTTCGTCCCCTTTAAAAATTAAATAAAAATGCTCATATGCAATGGGACTCATCAGTAGGCAATGCATATGAATGTGTGTGGTTGGGAATTAATGTTGAATAAATTAAGGAGGGTAGTTCAGGGAGTTTCATAAATTTTTTGTGCTCCTGAAAAAATATTAAATTGTAAAATAGGAAAGGCCATAATAAAATAATTTCTAGAATCTCATCAATTTTTTCTAAAAATTCAGTGTGGGTAGCAAATTTTATTTTGTATTTTTTATTTTAGATTTTGTGAAAAAATCTGTCATAATAAACAGTGTTAAAAGAATATATTCAAATGGACCAAAAAATCAAAATTAATTTTAAGGCCTGTGAAAAATTCCGTTATTCGGGGCAGGCAGGGAAGAGAATCTAGGATATATTTTATTATGGCTTATAACCTTGTTATGGCACATGGTCACATAGACCAAATTATATGTCTTTTACAAAGCTACTTTTTCATCCTATGTTCATCTTTTACTGATCTGACTTTTTATTTTTTATATTGCTTTGTGTCACAAAGTAGCTTTGTAAACGACAGATAATTCGGTCTAATGGTCACAGTAACCTGATTTTGCTGACCTAGAATCAAAGATGCATGCATATGCAAAAACATTATTACAGAACTCAATATCCTAGGCTATAAACATACATATATACATGTACATGTAAGGCAATTCAGCAAAAATTGTAGGTAAACTAAAATACCAAAGTAACTTTGAAGTTAGTTTCTGCATATGGCATGTCTCTTCAGGGCAGCTCACTCAAAACATACATTGTATAGAAGACAATAAGACAAAAATTTGACAAGAAGATGATGAAAAGGATGATTTTCTCATAGGCTCCAATGTAAAACTATGTTCAGTGTTGGCCGCCATGTTTTTTGTCGAAAGAAATGAAATTGCAATTTTTGTAAATCAACTTCAGTAAATCATTCTGTAATCTTTGGTTGAATTTGCTTCAGCAGTCTCAGCATGTTCAGAGGAGATGACGATAATGTGATTTTTCCCATATGGTCCAATGTTTAACCCACATTCGGCATATAGGTGGCCATGTTTTTAATCAGATCTGAACAAAATGAACAATCTTTGTAATGGTCCTTTAGTATATCATTCCTGTAAAGTTTGGTTGAATATGCTTCAATGGTTTCAGATGTGAAGATGAAAATGTGATTTTTCACAATGAGTTCAATGGTAAACTATGTTCTGTGCTGGCGGCCATGTTTTTTATCAGATCTGAATGAAATGAGAAATCGTTATCAGTGGAGAATCCAGACTCTAAGCTAAGGGGGAGAGGGACCCAAAATTTTTCAAAAAGGGAAAAAAACCATAGGAATTTTAAATATTTTCCATCCTTAGAGGGGACATGGGCCCTCCCACCACCTAAATCCGCAGCTATTTGTTAAGGACCTTTTGTACATCATTCCTGTATAGTTTGGTTAAATTTGCTCCCATGCGGCTTCAGAGAAGAACATTAAAATGTAATTTTCTCATAGGGTCCAATGTTAAACTCTGTTCCGTACTGGTGGCCATCTTTTTCATAGGATCAGAACAAAATTATCATTTTTTTTTATAAGTACCATTAATACATCTGATTCCTGTAAACATGGTAAAGTTTGGTTGTAATGACTAGGTTCTTATTTCAAGGGAGCCAGTCTATTACTGACAGCTTATACCTAATTAAGGTAGATAGACACTAATATTTACATCCGTGAGATTTTATTATAAATTGGAACAATTGAAGAGCCCATCCGTATACACTCTGCAATAAAATTGATGGGTCACCATGCTTGTTTTTTCTAGAATCCAGGTCGAAGTTTGTACATTTTTTGCCATTTTTTTCACCAAATTTACAAAGAATGCACAGGGAAAATATGGAAAGGCAATCTTCAATGTAACAGAAATGACCTTTTTATCTATGAGAATTTTTTGTACTTTTGTTAGTAGATCGTTAATACGTTTATAATCTCAACTACGGAAAAGGGCGAAAAAATATATTGTACAAAGTTACCGTAGTGAACATTATTTACAGGAAAGGGGAGTTAATTTGCGGCAAAGTAGAAGAAATACGAAATTATACATGTACATTATATAATAGTCAATCAATCATGATGTCACAAAGGAAAACCTGTCAAATTACTATTCTGGTCAAAAATCAACCAAATCTGTATTTAATTAACTCTATTTTTTTTCAAAGGCGTGATTGAATTGCGCAGCGCAACAGTGTCTATCTACCTTAAGATGAAGTTAAACCGGCTGAAGTCTTCAACAGTGCATTGTACACATGAAATTATTTTTAAATCGATCATTCAGATTTCAAACATTTAAAGCCCTCCCATCATGCCCATGTAAAAAAAGTAATTAGAACATCCTTGTATACATTTCTGTTACACATGCATCGGAAACATTTGACCTGAGGTCACATGTCGCTATGTGTCCATAGTTGATTTAGATTAAAGCAATATATGAGCTGTATTTTTTTTGTCTCCCTCGTCCCTGGCATTGCCTTGATTTGCACATTGATCTACTGCAGCCGCCATAAAAATAAAATATAATTCTTTAAACGCGTTTACAATTTCCCTGATGTGATCACTCACGCATAGGATTCATTTTTGCGTATCAATTTCGCGGCACACTCATGAATGTGTATTATGAAGATATCAATTTTATGATTTTTAGTATAATTTTTATGTATTTGGTTGTATTTAAGTATGCACATCATTGTTCCAGATTTATAATGCTCTAACTTTGTTCTTAAATGTTATAAATATGTAACTGATTTGCCCCTTTGTTAACTGAAGGTAATAATTGTTTGCTTTATTTCATGCAACAAATTCGATATTTGCATTTTAATTTTCTATGACTTAGTTCAAATTTATATATATATGTAATAAAAAAAATCGTTTTGCAAAATATCAAACAAATGTTGTTTATTAACACTTTCTAAGCTTTCAAGTTGTAGAATATAAATTTTCTGTTATATTTATTAAAGCAAATATCAGCATAGGTTCACAAAGCATGATGCACGACTAAGGGGGGCCATCTGGGCATGGAATCAGTATGCACTCAAGACACAACTGCATGTCAAATATCAAGTGGCTAGGACTACTGATATAGGCTGTACAAACTGCTTGCTAAAAACTTAAAGTGATCGTTTATGCATGACTAAGGGCCCAGGGCCACCATCTAGGCATAGAATCATAACAATGTATGTACTCCTCAAGACGCAACTGTATATCAAAGTTCAACTGGCTAGGACTACTGGTCCAGGCTGTACAAACTGCTTGCTAAAAAACTTTAAGTGACCTTCATGCGTGACTAGGGGGCCAGGACCACCATCTGGGTGTGGATTCGGTATGCACTACTCAAGAAGCTACTGTATGTCAAATATCAACTGGCTAGGACTACCGGTACAGGCTACACAAACTGCTTGCTAAAAACTTATAGTGATTGTTCATGCATGACTAAGGGGCCAGGGCCATCATCTTGGCATGGAATCAATATGTACTCATCAAGACCCAACTGCATGTCAAATACATGTATCAAGTGGCTAGGACTACTGATATAGACTGTACAAACTGTTTAATGAAAACTTAAAGTGATCTTTCATGCGTGACTAAGGGGCCAGGGCCACCATCTGGGTGTGGATTCTGTATGCAGTCCTCAAGGCTCTACTGTATGTCAAATATCAAGTGGCTAGGGGTCTACTGGTACAGGCTATACTAACTGCTTGCTGAAAATTTAAAGTGACTGTTCATGCATGACTAAGGGGCCAGGGCCATAAACTAAGTAGAGATTTGAGTTGTACCCATACTAACCCAACGACATATCAAATACTATTGACCTACATGTACAACTAATATAAGCTTGTTTATTCACAATAATTTGCAATTATTGATTCCGCTGCCACGGCCACATGAAACGCTATCCCCGTCTAGCTTCTGTGACTTTTGGTCGCGGGCAAGATACAAATGAGTACACCAGAAAGTTTTTTTGTTCTTTTTTTTTTGTTGAAAATATGTAAATAGCTGACCTTAATTTGTCGAATGTAAATATTGAGGTCCACAACAGGATAAATATGAAATTCGAATTATGAATGTACTCCCGATGAAGAGTTTTTTGTGATAAAAAATAAAATAGGACTAACTCGCAACTTTTTTGACTAGTAAAATTTGATAAAAATTAACATGAAATTATAATTAAGGCACAGACCATATGATTTTCAGGGGACGTGGGAATTTCACCTGAGCGGGGAAATTTATTTGGCCTGCTTCAAAGACCAGATTATTTTTATTTCTGATAAACACCATGATAAGATATTTTGTTGAGCAAGGCAGTTTTTTCTAATGGACAAAGTCTGAGCCAGATTATTTTTTTTAACCCAGGTGCTAGTCAGAGAATTTCTTTGGGGCCAGAAATTAATTTTCTAAAAAAAATTCCAGCACCCCCCCCCATAAAATCATGATATTGCGCCTGTTGAACATGTTGAAGAAAATATTTACATTGGTACATGTATAAGATGTGCCTTTTTTGACATTTATCAAGAAAGACATCTTATAAAAAGTAGAGACAAATTTCGTTGTGTGTACATGTAAATGTACATAATTTACACTATATGAGGTCAATAATGGCTAAAACTATCTTCTTGTGGTCAATAGTGGCTAAAACTATTTTCTTGTTGAAGTAACTGAAGAAAATGACGCATTTTGGTCTTTTAGTCATAGAATTCATTACAATTTTCTAACAG
>MJUU01060144.1:42013-80562 GCA_002080025.1 Modiolus philippinarum | reverse complement strand
ATCTTGGTTCGATAGTGGGTTTGCAGAGGAATATAGTTTTTCATAAAAATTTTTTGCTCATTTAAAATTTGAAATTGATCTGTAATTTCCTCATTTTCTTCACTTATTAATTTTGGAATTATTTTCTCATTATAATGCCTTTTTTCCAAATTGCAAAAATAATTAGTACATTTTTCCCCTTCTGCTTGCCATCGTGCTTTTGCACGAGCCATAAAATTTATTGATTACCAAGGTAAAAATTTAATGATTATTTGATTACCAAGGCAAAAATTTAATGATTATTTGATTTCTATGAACCCCCCCCCCTCATGAGGACCCTCAAGAATGGGCGAGTCTATTTTCTCACAGGCAAAACGCCCATCATAACTAGTAAAGAAAATAGGACACTGCTGATAGAGTTTATCAGATTGTTTTATTTTCGTTTTATGGACATATCAACTTGTTTTTTTCTATAAGTGCTAGATAAAGCACTACTTGCACATATTTAGAGATTTAACTTGATATAAATACTTTTATCACGCGGACTGTAATACTAATCGTAAAGCAATTAACTATCTTGACAAGGTAGAAAGTATGAAAGTGTCTAGAATTTATTAATAGTGAAAGTATAGGCTTTACAATTCTTAGCACAAGGGAGAGAATCTATTTCAAAGCATATATATACACCCTACAAAAATATATGGATATTGGTAACTCCTCTACACAATTATAGACAATGTTATTTTATGAAAGGAAAATAATTGAAAGCTGAAAAGCGGCAAGCTTTCTTTTGAAATGCTTTATTTAACCTAATCAAGAAGTCAACAATTTGCTTTGCTGATCAATTCAGATATCTGTACAAGTAGCTGTAATACAAGAAATGTGTTCAAATTTAGCTATGAAGAAGGATTCAAATAGGAATGTTTCGATTGGTCATTTGAAAACCGACGAAATTGTAGACTACTTCTGCGTAAATTTTCAATCCCATTGAAGATTTTTATGTATCTTTGCAACACCATTCTAGACTAATACGCCAAAAATTTAGCACCATTAGCTTTTTGATAGTCAATATGTCAATTTTCTTCTGTGTAATACTTACAGAGATTTCAATCTCAAATCGCCATAAAGATTCGTGGTTTTACATTGTATTATAAGGTATAAAAAGATGCTGACCTGTCGTATTAAGATTCAATCCCATTAACGACTGAATTAATGAACTTCAGAAGCAAAGTTGAAATGACATACCCATTTTAAACCAAAAAAATGACAAAAGACCCCTTTTTTCAGAATTCCCACCCTACCTTATACATAGGGAGTGACCCCCACTCCCCTGTGCTCTTGACAGGCAAAATCTGAAGGTTAGATTTTTAGTAGTTTCCGTATTTTGCTATGAAATTATTTCACAAGTTTGATTTGTAATTCCATATGCGTCCATCGAATATTAACGTTTTTGTTTTAAACGAAATGAAGAGTGAACACTTTTATGCATTCAGTTGTAAAACATATCAAACAGTATTCAAGTGATAAAATGTTAGTTTTTGTTTTGTAAACAAATATTACAGGTTCTTAATTCATTTGGGCAATCTCTACACCAAAATTATCGAAACAACAAAGGGTGCTTGGTCTTTGATTGACCGGTTATACCCTCTTGATTGGATAAAATGACAAACAAAAAGATTAGGTGGAATATGATGCATTACTAAATGAGCCTGAAAAGAAGAATGCCAATGAGAAAAGTGTAAAGCGAAAAAATGGCCAATCAAGCCATAGAGTTGTAAGTCCAGCGATGTATTAGATAGACTAGTAGTGGCACTATGATTCGATTGTTATTTCTTTTCAGTCTCATTTGACTACAGTTTAATACTTTTTATAACCGAGTTTATAAAGTTTTGCAGTGTTTTTCTTATTTTTGTCTACAATTGGGCATTTCATTTCGAATTTGCTTCTAAAAGAGTTTATCAAATCCAGTCGCTTATGGGATTATACTTGAATCTTTATATCTTTGTTGAATTATGCCAGTGATCTGTTATTCTAGTACTTATCTCATAATGAAATCATGAATCCTGATAGTTATTATAGATTGAAATCTCAGTAGAAATTAACATAATGACTATCAAAAAGCTAAATATTCACACTTTTGGCATATCAGTGTACAATGGTATTGCAAAGATAGATAAAAAGTCTACAATGTGGTTGCAAATATACGCATAAATAGTCTACAATGTGGTCGGGTTCAAATGGCCAAACCATTCTTATTTATATTCATCTTCTTATATTCTTGGTAATATAAGAAGATGAATATTTCTTATGATTCTCTATATTCTTGTTTCGGTATTCGTTTGCCGATGTACTTCTTTAGATTTTCTCTTTCTAAAAAACGTTATCTAGCATGTCCATACCTTATCAAAGATAGTCTTAAGCTTTTAACATATTTTAACATTGGACGCTATGAAATTTTCTTCTCTGAAAGTATCGTTTTCCAATTAGAAGCATATTTAGTCACAATGAGCCTTACAGTTATATTTAGTCACAATGAGCCTTACAGTTATATTTAGTCACAATGAGCCTTACAGTTATATTAAGTCACAATGAGCCTTACAGTTACATTTAGTCACAATGAGCCTTACAGTTATATTTAGTCACCATGAGCCTTACAGTTATATTTAGTCACAATGAGCCTTACAGTTATATTTAGTCACAATGTGCCTTACAGTTATATTTAGTCACAACGTGCCTTACAGTTATATTTAGTCACAATGAGCCTTACAGTTATATTTAGTCACAATGAACCTTACAGTTATATTTGGTCACAATGAGCCTTAAAGTTATATTTAGTTACAATGGTACTTACAGTTATATTTAGTCACAATGGTACTTACAGTTATATTAAGTCACAATGAGCCTTACAGTTATATTTAGTCACAATGAGCCTTACAGTTATATTAAGTCACCATGAGCCTTACAGTTATATTTAGTCACAATGAGCCTTACAGTTATATTTAGTCACAATGTGCCTTACAGTTATATTTAGTCACAACGAGCCTTACAGTTATATTTAGTCACCATGAGCCTTACCGTTATATTTAGTCACAATGTGCCTTACAATTATATTTAGTCACAATGAGCCTTACAGTTATATTTAGTCACAATGAGCCTTACAGTTATATTTAGTCACAATGTGCCTTACAGTTATATTTAGTCACAATGAGCCTTACAGTTATATTTAGTCACCATGAGCCTTAGAGTTATATTTAGTCACCATGAGCCTTACAGTTATATTTGGTCACAATGAGCCTTACAGTTATATTAAGTCACAATGGTACTTGCAGTTATATTTAGTCACAATGGTACTTACAGTTATATTAAGTCACAATGAACCTTACAGTTATATTTAGTTACAATGAGCCTTACAGTTATATTTAGTCACAATGGTCCTTACAGTTATATTTAGTCACGATGAGCCTTACAGTTATATTTAGTTACAATGAGCCTTACAGTAATATTTAGTCACAATGAGCCTTACAGTTATATTTAGTCACAATGAGCCTTACAGTTATATTTAGTCACAATGGTCCTTACAGTAATATTTTGTCACGATGAGCCTTACAGTTATATTTAGTTACAATGAGCCTCATAGTTATATTTAGCCACAATGTGCCTTACAGTAACTGTCGCCTTCAAAAACGTGCCCGGTTTGATTAAACGGATCTATTAAGATAAAAACAAAGGATCAATCACAAGTTATACTAACTAATAAAGTCTTCCAGTCATAATATTATTATTGGTATAAGCATATAACTTAATACTGAAGTAACTGTGAATTTTGATTTTTCATATGCGCATATATTTTCATATAACTCTTCAGTGCAGATAAAATCTAAACGTTTGGAAGACCATAATGTCAAAGATGTTTATAAACTGATAGAGAACAAATAACCAAAGATATCTAAATTTAAAGCCAAAATCAGCTAAGGACAGAGCTTTGCATGAGGGAGATACTCCTTAGTTTTCAATAAAATTTACAAAATTTTAGATATTGGAAGGTTTCAAAAATAATCGGCTGTCGTGTCAGCACCGATGTACTGACTACTGGACTGGTGAATACCCTCGGTGACTAACAGTAAACCAGCAGAGGCATCGACCCAGTGGTAACAAATAACTAAATACCGCAGTTACTGTGAATTTTGATTCTGCATATGCGGATTTCGACAACTTATGTCTCTTCAGTGCAGATAAAATCTAAACGTTTGGAAGACCATAATGTCAAAGATGTTTATAAACTGATAGAGAACAAATTACCAAATATGATCTAAATAGAAAGCCAAAATCAGCTAAGGACAGAGCTTTGCATGAGGTAGATACTCCATAGTTTATACAAAATTTACAAAAAATAGATATTGTAAGGTTTCAAATAAAATCGGCTTTCGTGTCAGCACCGAAGTACTGGCTACTGGGCTGGTGAATACCCTCGGGGACTAACAGTCCACCAGCAGAGGCATCGAGCCAGTGGTAACAAATAACTAAATACCGAAGTAACTATGAATTTTGATTCTGCATATGTGGAGTTTAAAATCAAGTTTTAAAGGAAGTAGTTTTTTTCGTCATATTTACACAGTTTCAATTTCCAAATATTATTCTAATCACTTGTTAATAGTGCCCACATCTCATGATTTTGTTATGCCAAGATTTCTTGCAATTGACTAGATTAGTGTCCTGTGGCTTTTTATTTACTAAGTGCAAATGAAAACACAACTTAATATTTAAGATTTTTCTTTGCTAAAATAAATATTTTCAACAAATATATTTGCTTATTTTCCTGTTATTACTAATGCTTTAAAATCGATTCCATGTCAATTGTTATAATGACCCGTTTATTGTACCAACATCTCATGATTTTATTATACAAAGTATACTTTTGACTTGATGAATGCCCTGTTGTTGTTCAAGTGTTGTGATAGTCTCTTGTTAGTTTTTTGTCGGGAAACGGACTACAGCGATTGTAAGAACACTTTACCGGTCAAATTTATGTTTGCTCACGATCCCGCATCCAGGGGTACAAAGTCATGGATGTAGCGTTGCACGACATCTAGCAATGAATTTCGCTCAAACCGCTGCTAGGGGTCGTCTTAAACTTACTATGAGGTATGAGCAAAGGCCAATGTTGAAGGCCTCACAGCGGGCCTCACGGTGACGTCAAGATGAAGAACAATAAAAGCGTTGTTCTATTGCTTTGTTTACCATGTAATTGTAGAGCATTTCTCTCATGTGCATGTACTCTTTATCCCTTCATTGCATATTTCAAACTACATAAACCGCAAAAGACAGGATGGAATACACACTTATAGTGCTTTGGCGTGAAGTCGCGCATGATTGATTTCTTTATTGATCACTGATAAGCTTACCTAAAGTAATCAACAAATTCTAAGGCCAAAAATGACTCCTTTGACGTTTCTCAAAATGCAGTAATTATCACTTTCACTTTGACCTTCTTTTGACGGCTATGAACCGGTATGAAATTTGTCAGCTTCTTTAAGAATTTGTGAAGAATTTTGCAAATTTTCAAAACATTTAAATTCTAAAAAAAAAAAAATCGGTAATTTAAACCAAAGAATGAAAAACATTGCATTTTTGACAAATTTTAACTCAAAGAACTTAATGAAAAAATGGAGCTCAAAAATATGAGGATCGAGGCCCTTTTCTTTAAATTTTTGGTAAGTGTGAGTGTAAGTATTCAGACAATTCTACAAAATTACTTTGATTTTGACCACTTGATCAATGACAAAGGCTCTGATATTTTAAGTGTGGACTAGAAAATTGGTGGCTGCAAAAGTGTAAGCAGGTACTTTGCTTAGTAATTTAGCAAAAAAGCAGTCTATTAACTCAACATAGAAATTTTTTCTCGTATAAATATTAGGTGTTGTGTTTTCACTGGCAGTCAGTATATGTTGGGTTCGTCTCCTATTGGTATTTTTGTTGGGCAACGGATGAAGGGAATTGCAAGACCACTTTGCCAGTTGATTTGATGTTTTTTTTGACGATCCAACATCCGTGGTCGAAAAATTGCATGGATATAGCGTTGTTCGACATCTAGAAATGAATTCCGAGCAAAACGGTGCTAGGGGCTGCCTTGAACTTATTAAAGTATGAGCATAGTTCATGGGGAATTCAAAATTAACAACAATGAAAGCGTTGTTCCATCGATTGGTTTTGCTATGAATGTGTATAGGCTTACTCCATATCCTTTTATTGTTTACACAGTAGGTGACAATTGTATGCAATGTTATCATCTTCTTAACACCGCATAACACAAGCTTGACGTGTAAATTTGACTTTCCGTAATAGGTTTTGACACAAGTCAACAATAAACTAATATCCTGCTTTACACAATGAATTCGGTACATGTACAATACCTGACCAATGCAAACAACAAAAGTATTTGTAATAAAACAGACAGCTTATAATCTAAAACAATGCACACTGTACGATATCGTTTCATTAATTGAACAGTCAATACTTTTTACTATTATCCATTTATATATATTTTCATTTAAAAAACGACCATTTGTCCATCAACTTTTGGGGGGGGCGTTCCTTTTTTTCATAATGTTGAATATAAACCAGAGGCTTTGATGGGTTTGTATTGGCTGCTGATTTTAATCATGTAATTTTATCAAAGATCGATCAACTGCATGTTTTCCAATTAGTTGAAACGTAAAAAAGTGGAGGACTATCAATATCACCGTTTCTGATTACTTTGTTTACGACAGGGTATAAATAATAAACTAAAATACTTGGTGACAGCCATTTTTGATTATAGAGACGGTGAGCTAAAAATCATAACTTTTATTAAGAAGGACCATGTGAGGAATATTGTTACTAACTTAGTTCCAAATGGCACTGCCATTTCAGATAAGAATATCTTCTGAATGCATTGTCGCATAGTTACTCCAATGTAAACTATGTTCCCCGCTAACAGCCATCTTAGATGAAGTATGGACAAAAAATAACAGACTTTGGATGGACCACCTGAAAACTAAAACGTTCAAATTTAATCAAAATTGTTCCAGCAGTTTCAATGAGAAGATCTTTGAATGCATTACCCATAGGTTCCTTTGTTTAACTAAGTTCCCCTCTGGCAGCTATCTCAGATGAGGTTAAATATAAAAATCAAAAACTTTGAAGTGTACCATCAAAGTACTATTATTTTCAAATTTTATTAAAATTGTTCATGTAGTTTCAGGGAAGATCTTTAAATGAATTTCTCAAAGAGTATAATTTAAAACTATGTTGGCGGCAAATTTGGATCAAGTATGAACATAAAAAAACTTTGAAGAGGATTACCCAGGGACTAGAATATTATAATCTATATAAAATTGTTGAAGCCGTTTCGTAGTAGAAGATCTTTCTTTGAATGTATTTCACATTGGTCCTTTTCTAAACTATGTCCCCGATAGCGGTCATCTTGGATGAGGAATGAACTTAAAAAGCACAAACTTTGAAGGGGCCACTACTTAAAGACTAATATCTTTAGGTGATTTCAATAGAGAATATCTTTGAGTTCGTTTCCCATAGGGTTTAATGTTAAACTACGTTTTCCAATGGTGGCCATTCTGGATGAGATGTAAACCTGATGGGCAGATGTAGAAATTGTAGTGTTCATTAATAAGCAATGAAGGGATATGGAGTAAATGCACATGAGACAAAGTCTCTACAAATACATGGTAAAAAGCAATGGAACAACGCTTTTATTGTTGTTCGTCATCTTGAAGTCACCATGAGGCCTTCAACAATGAGCTTTGCCCATACCTAATAGTAATTTCAAGACGGCCCCGAGCACCGGTTTGAGCTGACCATTTTTCCAATTCCAATAAGCTGACCATATTTGCAAACTTAACATCTTTCTCAAGTATTTTTTTAAATGTACTTCAAGACAAATCAAAATCTTGAAGATTGAATGGACAAAGGATAATAAATCCAACATGGGTCATCAATATTTCTTCAAAATTGCAAGATAAGCAGATCTTGCTTTCCTGAACTTTTTGTAATATTGTTTTTCCTACATTCGACAAAAAGTAAAAATCAAAACTTTTACGGAAAACGACAATATTTTCGAGACTGGATTTTTGATTGTAGTCAAAATTGCTGGTTAGATAGATCTCATTTTGATGTTTTTTTACGACGCCAAACTTTGATATCTGTAACGGTTGATGGGTTATTTGAAAAAGAAATTAAACTTTTTGTTTAATGTTTAATTTTTGGCAACAGCGGCCTTTCTGTTTGGTCTACGATGAAGTCGGACACTAACTGTTGGCAATAGGTTACCTTGTTCGAAAGGCCAGGGACGCTAAAAATATTATTAAAAAAAAGGATAAGGAGTAAATGCACATGAGACAAAGTCTTCACACAGGTGTACATGGTAGATACAAATAACAGAACAACGCTTTTATTGTTGTTCTTCATCTTGAAGACGCCATGAAACCTTAAACAATAAGCTTGGCTTATACCTAATAGTAAGTTGAAGACAGCCCCTACCACTGACTTGAGCGGAATTCTTTTCTTAATGTCAAACAACACTACATCCATTCTTTATTTTTCCCGTGAATACGGGATCGTTATCAAACATCAATAAAACTGGCACAGTGCTCTTACGATCACTGCCATACGTTCCCCCCCCCCCAAAGCACTAGTGTTTCAAGCTAGTGGACAATAACATCATGTAGACAAACACAGCGTACTTATCTGTCGATTGTAAGAAAACTTTGAAATATAAAATAGTGAGATGTGGGCACTAAAAACAGATGGTAAGGGAAACATTTCGAAAATACAAAAATTGTAAATGCCAAAATTTGACAGCTTGATAGTATATCCATGCAAGAAGTTCTCTCACGAACAAGTACACCATAACTGAGATACATCTCTCGCAAGGGGAATCTTTTCACAGACTCCACACTGCAGGAGACAAACTCCGGCCTTAAGTAAACAATGAAAGTATTGATTAAATGCACACGAGAAAAAGTCTCTATAAAAACATTGTAGAACCAAGCAAAGAAACAACACCATAATTGTTGTTCTTCATTTTGAAGTCACAGTGTGGCCTTCAACAATGAGCTTTGCTCATACTTCGTAGTAAATAAAATATCTTTTAACATGACATTATTCCAGCTTTGATATAAAATATTTTTTAGAATACTTATTCTCCATATATGTTGATAAATTAAGCTCAGAACCACAACTGATTATCACCAACTTCCAACACCCAAAGCAACGTTAGACTGATTACAGAGAAAGAAACATTGTTGATAATTGGGTGACAGCTGGGTATGTAGAACACAGAACTGACATCACTGTTCGAAAAAGATTTTACATGCGATCAACGAAATGTAAAATCTTCTCATGGCAGTGCTGTAAATCAATTATTCTACATACACCGTCTTTGTGGACTGCTGTCAATCACTGACAGTTTGTAAAATTTTGTTAACATGATGCCTTTTTCATTACCTTTTGTTGCTTTTTATATTGTCATGTTGTCATGAATATTTCTTAATTTTACACTTAATTGTAAATTGTATCTATACTGCTACTATATTGTATATTTGTTATGTTTTTAAATGGTAGGAAGAGGGCTCTAAATAATGTTGTTATTACTTGTGCTTTTTTTTGGCAAAAAATATGTTTAATTCGCGTTTTGTTCTGTCTACGCAAGCAATCTATCAGGACGCCGGCTCAGGGTGTGAATTACATATCTTTTACCATTCCCTGTACCTTTTAAATAATCAATGTACTGTAAATCAAATAATCTAAGCACATACGTAAACTTCATAAGAGCAGGACAAGTGGTCACATCATGTATAATTAGTTCTTGACAAAGCTTGACAGGCATGTAAGAATGTTGTTATTCGGATTTTGTTTGGTTTTATGCATTATAAGTATTCTTTGAAATCGTGGATTTCCTATATGTTTGGATTCTAGTGCTGCTGATTAGGAATTAATTTCCGAAATGGCCATACAGCTCATCAAAATTAATTGTAGCTGGAATTAACTTATGTGTTCATTAACTCCATATCCGTTCATAAAATATTTAATACAGGAGTTTGTCTTTTAATGCAGTGTGGAGTTGGTAAAACAATTCCCCGTATTTGAGATGTATGCTCTTTATTTTTCTTAGATATGATGAACTGGCACATGAGATTATATCTCATGTGTACACTTTCTTTATAACTATTATCTTTATTTATGTGAATTCTAAATTCTAAAGTTTAAATCCCTCCATCGTAGTTTTATCCTTGGCTATATATTTGATATAATTGATTATTCGGATTTTGTTTGGTTTTATGTATTATAAGCATTTTTTGAAATCATGGATTTCCTATGTTTGGGTTCTAGTGCTGCTGATGAGAAAGTCATTTCCGAAATGACCATACAGCTCATCAAAATAAATTGCACTTGAAATTAACATATGTGTTATGGTCTCATGTTCGTTTACTCCATATTCTTTCGTAAAATATTTGATACAGGAGTTTGTATTTTTATGCAGTGTGGAGTTGGCAAAACAATTCCCCATGTTTCTGATGCATGCTCTTTATTTTTCTTGGATATGGTGTACTTGTACATGAGATTACACTTTCTTTATAACTATTATCTAGATTTATGCGAATTCTAAATTTTAAAGTTTAAATCCATCCATCGTAGTTTTGTCCTTGGCTATTTATCCTGCAATGGCCGTTTGAAGAGACGAATACGACCCTACGAATATTTTTTCTCTAATTTCTGTCTTATTTTCACCTCTCCCGAACAGTGGGAGAAATCGTTTCTCCTCTCTAGAGAGAAAGTTGTTCTCGGCAAGTGGTTGGATGAAATTCAATTATGACGTCAATTATGAGTGCCGTTTTCCGACTTTGCCATTGTGACGTCATGAAAAAAGGCGACCATGCCCGATGACGTCACGCTCAAAGAACACATTTATTTCAGATCGTCAGAAAAGGGGGGTCATTTTTTTTTTACAAAATCTCCTTGAAATCATTAGAGAAATAAACTCCACAACCATTTCTCGTGAGATACGACATTTCCACACTCTCGATTGTTAAATTTTCAAATACTTAAACGCTCGGCAAGCCTCGCGATTACAAATTTGAAAATTTAAATATCTTTAGTGTAGAAATGTCGTTTCTCACTTGATTCAGTTGTGGATTCTATATTTTTCGTATTCGTTGGGTAGGCTGGTAACCGGCCCACGATTTTGAGCGAAGAAAAGTCAGGGCGACTGGTTTGAAAACCTCACTACTTTGACGTCACAGTGTAAATTCGCCTATGACGTCAAGGATTCAACCAAAATGGCCGAAGTTGTTTACTTTCTACTTCGTCCCGCTTCACTGGGAAAACGCACTTTTAAATAGGGTTTTAATGATTGCAGGATAAAAACAATATACGTACATTGTCGGGAAATATGAAATTTATTTGTACTCGCTGCGTACACTTTCTTTATAACTATTATCTAGATTTATGCGAATTCTACATTTTAAAGTTTAAATCCCTCCGTCGTAGTTTTGTGCTTGGCTATATATTTGATATTACTGATTATTTGGGTTTTGTTTGGTTTAATACATTATCAGCATTCTTTGAAATCGTGGGTTCTAGTGCTGCTGATGAGGAATTCATTTCCGAAATGACCATACAGCTCACCAAAAAAAAATGCACTTGAAATTTAGATATGTGTTATGGTACAACAACGGCAGTAGAACACCGAAGGAACAAAGGATTGAAATCTCCAAAAATCGAAGTCCAAAGACACGGCCAAAACGAGAACACAGAAAACAATGACGTTAGACACCAAAAAATGACGTAGACAGATACAAAACACAGAAACAGAAATTGCAACATTCAAACATAACCGGATTTGACTCAACCCCGGATTGACTCACTGATAGTGTGACGGGTGCCGCTAGCGGAGCAGGACATGCTTACCCTTCCGGAGCACCTGATGCCACTCTCGGTTTTTATGGGAGTTCACACTATCAGTGGTTTTAGTTTTTTTGTGTTGTCTTGTGTATCATACTGTAACATTTTAGTTTTGTCTTCGTCGGTGATGTTCGTGCTACTGATTTGTCCTGGTTAATGTTTTAATACTCCGGAGACTTACTACAGCTTTTTTCAAATTTTTAACCTTGGTACTGTTTGAGGGTTAGAGAAGTAACAAGTACCAAGGATTTTTATTGGTTTTGTCAGAGGGTTAGAAAATGACAATTCCAATCAGCTACATATCAGAACTTTCAAAACATTATATACCTCACTGATCGTGTGACGGGTGTCGCTAGTGGAGCAGGACATGCTTACCCTTCCGGAGCACCTGATGTCACTCCCGGTTTTCATGGGAGTTCACACTATGAGTGCCTTAGTTCTTAATGTTATCTTTTTATTTCCGTGCATTGTAGCTGTCTCACGTCCTTGTTTTGTCTTTGTTTTTATCTGTTACCGTTTCTGCCATGTCTTTGGACTTCGATTTTTGTAGTCATCGCTTCCCTTGTTCCTTCGGTATTCTACTGCCGTTGTTTCAAAACAAAGGCACTCACAGTGTGAATCCCAGTGAAACTGAGAGTGACATCAGGTGCTCCGGAAGGGTAAGCATGTCCTGCTCTGTTAACAGCACCCGTCACACTGTGAGTGATTCAATCCGGGAAAATGTCAAAGTCGGTAGTCAAATCCGGGAAGACGTGAATTTAGCAGAAAATGTCCACTTTCATTTGGGATACTGACACGTCATATCTTTCAATGATGTTTATTTAATCCATATCCTTTCGTAAAATATTTAATACAAGAGTTTGTCTTTTTATGCAGTGTGGAGTTGGTAAAACATTTCCCTTTGTTTGAGATGTATGCTCTTTATTTTCTAGGATATGGTTTACTTGTACATAAGATTTTATCGATAATTTGGGAGAGTTTCCTTTGATCTCTACTACATCTTAAAGCTTGTATCAAAGGCAAGACGACCAGCAACAAGTGATACAAGAAATTATCAGCTGTTGGTCATTTGGCATGCGCGAAACATTTTGCGGAAGGATATATTTTTATTTTTTGGCCAATCGCGCCTCAGTGGTCAAAGAGCAAAAAAGCAGGTGAATGATGTGGAAAATAAAACAAGCTCAATTGAAAGATATTAAAGCATTTAACATAAACCTGCAACAAAAAATTAACTACACCTTTTGCGTAGTAAATAAATGTCAATGATCTTTAACATAAATACAAATTTTCATGCAAACAAGAAAAAAAATTGAGAAATAATCTAGATAAACAAACACCAACAATCAACAACAAATAAATTAACATGATATGATGAGATCAAATGTGCTAAATCAGATCTACCCAGACACTAAGCAGTGTTACAAGTACAATTAAAATGCAACGCATACACAGTATCCGGAGAGTGTCTGAAAAAGTTCTTCCTGGAATATAAACGATTTTCCTAAATAATGGCAGTTCCTTACCCACCCACCCCTAAACATCAACAAAAACATAACCTCTGGCACCATGGTACTGTAAATACTTCCACCAAATTTCGGATTGGTGAGTTTGTCCATATTACTAGTAAATCATTGCAACGAAACGGTGGGCTTATTGAAATTTGGTAAAGACAGGAGAAAAACTAGAACTGAGGCTTGTTTAGGGTATATTGGGATACGGGATATTTACCACTTTTGTTAATGGGATATGGGATATTTTAGGCAAAAAGTACTGGGATATGGGATATTTTGACTCGTTGAAACGGGATATTTCAATAATTAATGGGATATCTTCAATTTTCAAAGGGTATTTTAGTCCAGACCTACTGGGATATGGGATATTTGGTACCCCCCTAAACAAGCCTCAGAACTGAGACAGAAGGGGGAGGGAGCAAACTTAAATTCTGGACGGGATCTCAAAAGGGAAATAGGACACATGGACAGAGCACTATTGGTGGGGTATAAATAAGAAAAAGTGACAGGGAGTGGGAGGGTCTCTTCAAAACAAGAGTAACATTATGACAACTAAAATGACGCCATGACACCTTGACAGTTCCATTGAGGACATTGAGATATAAATTCCCAAACCATCAAGACATTTATCACAGTTTCAACCTACCTTATCACAATATAATATGATCCTGAATTTTGTTTCAATGTGACATTTTCATTACTTCCAATAGACGTCCCTTCCTTCGTTCCTTAGCGTAACCGTCATGATGCATTTGAATGAATGGAGTGACGTCACGTAAGTGAAGACGTCACTTAAGTGACCGCGTCATACATAAAAATTCGACAAAAAAAATAGTGCATAGTTTTTCGCTATTGAACGAAAGTTGTTGCAAGACAAAACGTAAAAAAAGAATAATAACTTAACAAACAAATAATTTAGTTTGAATTCCATTGTGGAATTACCGAAAAAAAAATTATTTGTATTTTTGTTCGCTCGACAAGGATTATCAGGTCCATATCAGATTCGCCCTACGGGCTCATCTGATATGGACCTAATAATCCTTGTCTCGCGAACAAAAATACTAATAATTAATATATATCTCATGTGTACACTTTATTTATAAGTATTATCTAACTTTATGTGAATTCTGGTGCTGCTGATGGGAAATAAATTAATTGCCGAAATGGCCATACAGCTTATCAAAATAAATTGCAGTTGGAATTAAGATATGTGTTATGGTCTCATGTTCATTTTCTCCATATCCTTTCGTTAAATATTACTTACTTGTATACTATTTTAAGAGACTTTGTCCCATGTAAATTTACTTTATATCCTTTCATTGTATACTTATGAAAATTGTGGAATGGTTTTGTGTTTTTCCTTTGAAGTAAAATGTACTATATATCTAAGATACAGTTGGACTTAGGAAAGGGGAGGAGCTTAAATGAATGTCACAAATGTACAATAACTGACTGTATCTCCAGTTATTGTACGCCTCTGTATCACCAGTTATTGTACACCTTTGGAGGTCAGAATATATTTTCAAAGAAAATAATTGTCGAAAACAAAATATTTCTTTCGAAAAATAAACATCACATTTTGTGAAAACATTTAGAATAAAACATTGTGTCAGCTGAAACAAAACTAGAAAAATAAACGCGGTCCGGGTTTCATTCATTTACATCTAATTTGGGTTGAAAAATGGCCAGCTTGCTCAAGAAAGTACTTTTCGCATATGCCTTTGCTTTTGAATTACCGCAATTACCCACATATGATGCGATACATGGATCTCGGTAGATGTTTAGCGCTATCTTGCCTTCGAACCAGTAATTCATATTGGATTTATCAATCTAATGCAAGGGCATGTCAATGTGGCTCTACTCTCTCTATTTATTTAAAACGTTAACGGTTCAGTAGGTATATTCTTTTGTGTTGACATTTTTTTTTTGCTTTGGTTTTCTATCAGTTTTATTTAATCTTCCTCCAAACCGGCACGGAATTGAACTCTTGTGTCATTCATGTTCAGGGTATAATCAATGTTCGTTTCCCTGGCCTTATCCATTGTTTCAAATGTACCAAGAACACCCATATATTGCCTTACTGTTAAAATATTCATGTCTCTTAACAGATAATGTTCGATTTCTGTATTTTCGGCAATCTTTGTGCTAAATCAACAATCGAGGAATCCTTTACTGCTTTCATCACCTGGAGTATTCAAGACGGCATTTTAAAATCTTCTTCTGTATTCGAAAGCTCTAACAAAAATCAACGTCTGTTCTTGTGTCATTCAATGTATGAAATTACTGCATGTTAGAATAAAGTAACACCCAAAGTGCTGAGAATTTTCCAAAATATCTTTTAATTTACGACTTACCGCTTTTTCATTGGGCCATTCCACAAACATGTGATTATCTGTATCAGATTTACAATAAAGGGGCGTGGAAATCATCTCGTCCTGGCGGACTGGATCATTTCAACGCCCCTTTATTGTAAATCTGACACAGATACACACTTGCTCTGTAAATATAATTTACATATAATTGAATGCTTAAATTTCTTTGGCATATTCGTAAGCTGTAAGTATAATAAGAGATAAAAAAGAATCAATAGTTGGAGCTGCTGAAGGATGAAATGTAACCATGATACCGTATAGCCGGTTATTTTTCCGGATTTGAGTGGAAATGTATGCTAAAAATGTTTTAATTTTTTGTGGATTATCAAAGATCCTATATATATCCTAAGAATACATCCCGGAATTTATTTAAGCGATTTAAGTCCATCCGCGAAAATACGCTTAAATTAAAACCCCGCAAAATTATCCGCTTTATGGCTTTATACTTTTAAGCACATCTGGCTTAAAAGTCCATGTGAGCTTTTGCCATCACTTTTCGTCGGTCGTCCGTCGTCTATCCGTCAACAATTTCAAAAATCTTCTCCTCTGAAACTGCTGGACCAAATGTAACCAAGCTTAACTTGAATCATCACCAGGGTATGGCTTCTCAAATTTATGTTCGATTAGTCGGCCGGTCAAGCAACATGGCCGCAACTGCTTAAAATAGAACATAGGGGTAAATTGCAATTTTTTGGTCAATAACCCGAAAACCGTTATAGATATAAAAAATCTGACGGAGTAAAAATGATCAAGCATGATGAGATCTACCTTCCCTGCAATTTTGAGGAATATCTGAAAACCAGTCCCGGAGTTATAGCCCTTTTTCAGTAAAAATTTCAAAATTTTTGCATTTTTTATTTTTTATCTCAAAAACTGTAGAGATAGAGGTCAAATGTAAATTGCAAAAATGTTTAGAATATAAAGATCTACCCACCCTGAAATCTTCAAGAAAATCCAAATACCCTTGTAGGAATTACTGCCCTTTTTCAACGAATTTTCAAAATATTCATATCTTTATTCGTCTTTTATTTCCAAAACTATAGAAAGTAAAGGTTGATGTAAATTGATAAAATATTTGCCATGACGTTTCGACTTAAAAACCGGTGTTAAAAATTGTTCATTGGCCGCCATTTTCAAAATACTGCACAAAAAGGCGAGAAAATTCAACATTGTCCGATTTGAATAAAAATTGGTTTCCAAATAGATATTGATGTCGTGACTTAAACCCAGTATTGAAAATTGTTCTTTGACTGCCATTTTCATAATGATCACCAGAAAAAGGCGGGAAAATTCAACTTTGTCCGATTTCGATGAAATTTGGTTTCCAAATAACGTTGATGTCGCGACTTCAAAACGTGTGTTGAAAATTGTTCTTTGACTGTCATTTTCAAAATGGCCGTCAAAAAAGGCGGGAAAATTTGAAGTGAAATTTGTTTTCCAAATAGATATCACATTGGCTAGGTGGAAGGTTTGGGCCCAATAAAACTAGTTTAGCCCCGCCGCAGCAGGTTTGCACCTGTCCTAAGTCAGGAAATTTATTAAGCCTTTGTGTGTCTTGTCTTTTTTCTAGTTAGTTTACTTTATGTCTATAGGAGTCTAGGATGATGTTTATTTCGCTGAACTTGATTACTCTTTATTCAGTAGCGGACTCCGACCTGCCGTTGGGTGTGGGGTTTTCTCACCATTCATTGAAGATCTTATGGTGGCTTTGAGTTGTTATTACTCCCCTTTGGGTCGTTGTCTCTTTGACACATTCCCCGTTTCCCTTCTTTTTTCTATTGATGTTGCGACTTCAAAACCTGTCTTGAAAATTGTTCGCTACCAAAGTTTGAGCAACTGAAGTTCAACTATATAAGTTCCGATTTTAGTCTGATTGTGGCAACTAAAATCCAGGTGAGCGATGCAGGCTTCTGGGAGCCTCTGGTTATAGTATTGAATGATATTTTTTTTTCCTTTTTTTCAGCAAAGAGACACGAAATAGAATGGACTGTACTTACAACTCGCTCAAAAAAGTACACTTTCATTTTATTTCTTGTGCCTGGTTATAAATTACTCCATAACGGATTAAATAGCATCATCTGCAGGTCAACCGAGTATACAAGCAGGATCACTGGATACTAATAGATTAATACAAAAACAGGATGCAGTATTAAATTGATCCTTGTTTGTTTATTTTGTTGGTAACATTGATGTTACCAGTTATTACAATCATGGTGGAAGACTCGATTTCCCTTTCTAAGGAAATGTGAAAATTTTCCCAAAAGACGTTCGACGCTCCTAGTGATAGATATTGACTTTAATAGAGTACAAACTAATTATATCATTTTGATTTTTCCACTCATATTAAAAAATTTAAAATATGTTATCTTTACGAACATAACTGATCAGGGGCATAAACATAAAAACGATAATTACGACTTCTACATAACTATAAAATTGTTTTTTTTTTTTTATATCAGGCTGGTTGTATGACATTTCTGGTAATTATGATAATACTTTCTACTGTGCTGGTGGCTTTATTATAGTATCAGGACTGATTTTGATTGCCACTTATCTTTGCAGTATCAAGAAACTAGTAAGTCACAGATAATTTTTGAAGTTTGCGCATCTACCTAAATACAGAACTTACAGCATTTAACATCAAATACCTTTAATATTCAGTTTAAAATCATACTGACATCTCATCTTGTGGCAAAAATGAATCTTCAAAGTTATTATTATTATGTTCATATTTTTTTTCAGCTAGGAGGATTATATAATCTTTTCACTGCACACTGTAAACGGTTATTAACAATATTATATAAATGCGATAATTTGGCAAAGAGTGAAGTCTTCAAAAGGAATTCGCGATTTTGAAGTAAGTGGATAAATTCACATTTGGCCATTGCATTTCTCACTTTTATTTTTTTTTTCTGTTGAGACATCAAACCAATACAGGGTCAAATCGAAATAAAACCTCATAATCCATGGGCTATAATTTCACCATCTGTGGAAGCCACTACTTCAAAACTCGACCCTATTAAGTCAGTTTAACCCAATTTTCAAAATAAAACGAGATAACATGAGCAAAGCCTGTGCGGAATTGTGGAACAGGCCCCCAACTTCAGACTCACACAACAAAAACTTGGAAAATAAGGGTTTTTGGTCTGAGTTCTTATTGCTTCAAAAAGGTGTCACATTTTTTGCCATTTCTACACCTAATGCGAAAATTTTTTTTTGATTGTGTAAGTTTGATGATCTTTAGAACACTGAGTATGTCTCATTTCCTAATTCTAACAGTGATTTTTAGTACTTCAATGTCTCTAAAATTAAGAAAAAGTAACATGTAAATTCGTTCTAGGTGACTAAGCTATCGTATCCCTTTTCAGTAGATTTATAAACGGATCTTTGAAAAAGAGTGTTTCAGACCAAAGGTTTACTTTTCTTTTGCCTCATATTATTTATGAGAACATTTATCAAAATAAGGTATCATATGAAAGTCACGATGGTAATAAAAATTCCAAAATGCCAATGTTGCTTAATAAAGAGTTAATTTTGTTATGCTGTCACGTGTTTCAAGGAATAACCTCTAATCAGCAGCATACGAACCAAATATGGAAAGCCATATAAATACAAAATGGTCTTGTCAGGTGTTTTATTTTGTACATCATAAAACCTATCTATATCCAAATCAGTTTGAGATTTTGCCGATTTCTCATAAAGATTATCCGATTTTGTGATGTTTTATAATATCAATGTTGCAGTGGACAATTTTCCGTTGGTTTTCCACCTGCTTTGTCTTTTTGCCTCTTGTTATCTCCATTTTTATGAAGTATGTGACAAAATATTGCTATATAATGGCATTTTCAATTATAATTACTTCAAAGGTTCAAAGGTAATCAGACTGACCCAAGAATAGCAATACTATTTTATTAAATGTTGAAATTCAACAAAATATATACTCACTAGTCAATGTTTATGCCCCAAATAATGAATCTGAAAGAAACGCCTTTTATAAATACCTTAAAGACTTTATAAATAAACATGTGATAGGGACAATAATACTAGGCGGAGATATGAATGATGCCCTGACTGAACTAGACAGGAAATGTTGTAACAAGAATAAAATGAAAAAAAAAGTAAGGCCAGTTAATAGTTTAAAGGTACTATTGAAAAGAAATAAATTTATAGATATTTGTCGTAAATTTAATCCTTACATGGAGAAGAACAAATCCTCCCCAGTCAAGTCGTATTGTTATGTTCTTTATTCCGGAGGACTTCATTCCATATATTAAATCGTGTGATATTATACCCATAATGATAAAAACTACTGATCACCAAGCCTTGTTTTTAAAAATACAGACGGCTACATCAAACAGTAAAGGACCCGGGCCCATGTCATCGAAGGTGTCTTAACACTAAGACATGTCCTAAGACAATCTTATGACAAATCTTAGTCCTAGGTGGGTTCATCGAACATATCCTAACTTAGGATATATCTCAAAATTTATCCTTACTTTAGGACTGCTATGGAGATGTCTTAAGTCTGTCTTAACTTAAGAAATTGATCAAATTATTTGATTTTCTTTGAGAAAATGTTTCTAAAGTGGTTTTAACCAATGAAACATACATATTTTTGCATTTTACGGTTCAAATGTGATACGTTGAATGATTTTTATTCACCATATACAATCATGTAACAATAGCGCACGAGATGTTCTCTCTTCATTGTCCATTGTATTGGATATTGACAGTTTAAAATCATCTCACTTGTTGATTTCTCTTTATAAGAATATCGATTTCAATGAAAATTATTAGATTGAAGCGTTTAAAACCAAAAACAAAAACACTTATTTATTTCATAATTTTCATTTTTATATCAGTAAAATGCAGATACATTTTGTTAAAACTAATTGCAATTAATTGTTTAATATTCACAAAAGATGTCATTAGTTTTTTGAATATTTTTTGAAATAACATCTGTCCGTTCATGTCATTAGAATGCCTCTAAAATTTGTTTTCCCAATTTAAGCAATGATTAAAAACAACCCTTAAGAGCAAATTTAGGACGTCTTAACTAAGATGGTCTTAGGACATCTTCGATGTGCACCCTAAGATATGTCATAAGACAGTCCTAAGATGGTCATAATTTTCGTCTTAAGATATATCTTAGGAAAAATTTTAGGATACTTTCGATGACACGGCCCCCGGATTTCGGAATATTAATAACTCTATTTTGGAAGATAAAATTTATGTGAAAAATGTCGAAAAAATTATTAAAAAATTTCAGAATTTGATGGATAAAAATGAAAAAGATATAGGAATATTATGAAATAACTTAAAACACGTGTACAGCATATCGAAATTTACTGTTTTTATGCAACTTCGGTATTTTTTGTATTTTGAACCATTGGGTCGATGCCACTGCTGCTGGACCAGAGGTCCCCGAGGGTATTCACAAGCCCAATAGTCAGACTTGTCTTACATGAAAATTTTACCTTGCGTTTAATAGAAATTTACAGTTTTTATCAAAATTCTAACCCCTGAGAAAATATTGAGGCTTCATTTCGTGTATGGCACTCGGTAGATGTACTTGGTACTGGATTTGGCTTCCTATTTCCAAATTTTTTGGAAATGAGTACTTCTTTTTGACTACTTTTGGATTATGGCTTTCCATGTTATTTGATTTTAATGCTGCTAATGAGAGGTTACTCCTTGAAACACGTGTACAGCATATCGAAATTTACTGTTTTTATGCAACTTCGGTATTTTTTTGTATTTAAAACTAGAGATCAAAGAGTACAGTATACATTTTTGCAAAAGTAGATCCAAAAATAAGAAAAATAAAATAAATGAAATGGAATCTGAATTAAGCTTACTCAATGAGAAATTGGAGACAAATTATTATGATTATACTCTAGAAAAAATTAACAATTTGGAAAAAAATTAGAAAGAGAATATGAATATTTAGCTAAGGGGACACAGATACGTTCTAAAGAAGAATGGTGTGAAAAGGGAGAAAAAAAATAAATACTTTATAGGATTAGAAAAGAGTAGACAAATTGAAAAACTACAATATGATTAAAAGATAAAAAACGGAAATACCGTAACAAACCAATCAAAAATATTACAAATGAAACAAAATGTATATTCAAAAGATATACAGACAAGTGATGAACAATCGCTTAAGTATATTCAAAATTGTAAATTGCAGTATAAACTAACTAAAGAAGAAAGCCGTCAATGTGAAGAAATAACATTTGCTACTAATAAATTAAAAATTAATAAAAGTCCAGGACTCGATGGTCTAAGTACAAATTTTTATAGAAAGTTTTGGAAAACTTTAGGCCCTATTTTAGTTGTAGTTTATAACGCAAGTTACAATAATACAGAATTACCATTTTCACAACGTAAAAGTGTATTAAGTCTTATATATAAGAAAAATGACCCTTCAGATCTCACAAACTATAGACCTATATCCTTGACTTACTAAATACAAATTACAAAATATTGTCTTATACGTAAAGGTTAGAGAATGATAAGCCATGCTCTATGAAATATAATGCGAGGAGCTTTAGCTCCGAGCACTTATTTCTTAGAGCATGGCTTATCATTCTCTAACGCATTTATCACATATTTACATTTCGAGTGGTTTAATCAATGGCTTTACAATTTCTATAATTGGTTAATTAAGGTACTACATATATGAGAAAAAGTCCTTTGGCAATAATCAGTTGTTTTTGGCCAACAATGAAATAAAATATTCTCTGTTTGTAATCACTCTTGTTTCTGTTAAACTATAAGGATGGTATGTAAGCTTTATCCTGCCATTGAAATATTATTATTTAATAGTGATGGATTTAGATAAGAAACTGTTAGTGTTTAGAAATCACTTTATTTGTATGTATGTATGTATTTTTTTTAATTAAATAATCAATCAAAAGTCTTCCTTTCACCCCTCTATTTTTCATATAGCAAACTTTTTCTACTTTTTACATGTACAAATTGATAATTTATTTTATTGTTTAAAAATGATTTTGTTAGACAATGCATTTATTTAATGTACAAATGTCAGTGTTTTTCACTATATGGGCTGTTCGTATTAGTGAAAATGTATGTACTTTAATTACAGATTGTACATAGCTTCAGGCAATAAAAGGATTATCTGTATGACACTTTGGGCTGTACCAATGAATGCATTGTCTAACAACAATTTTTAAACAATAAGATAATCCCTTACTTAGTACACGGAAAAAAGTAGAAAAAGTGTGATCTGTGAAAAATAGACGGGTGAAAGGAAGGCCTTTGATGGGACGAGAGAATGTAAGTATGTGATAAATTAGCGTGTAGAGTTAAAAAAGTTTTTAAATATATTAATTGATACTAATCAAATTGGATACTTGCCAGGACGCTTCGTTGGACATAATCTTAGACAGTTACAAGACATTATAGATTACGCAGATAAGATTAATATAGAAGGTGCGATTTTATTTATCGATTTTTCTAAAGCATTCGATACTTTGAATTGGGATTTTATGTATCAATCACTTAAACATTTTGGTTTCAATGACGCTTTCATTGGCTGGATAAAACCACTTTACTTTAATGTAAATAGTTTAATAGTCAATAATGGCTGGACTTCAGTCCCGATCAACTTGCAACGCGGAATAAAACAAGGTTGCCCTTGTTCTACGGTAGTTTCTTTTGATAGCCGTAGAAATTATGGTGAATTATATACGTAATAATTCAAATGTACAGGGTATTGAAGTTAAAATTGATGGGAAAACACATAACTTAAAAATATCTCAACTTGCAGACGATACAACTCTCTTTCTGAAATCCAAACAAGAAGTTAAATTAGCGTTGAATATTATAGAAATTTTTGGAAGCTTTTCGGGTTTGAAATTAAATAGAAATAAAACTGAAGGAATTTGGATAGTTAAACTGAAACATTCTTGAAATAAAATAGAAAATATAAAGTTTAGTAATAAACCGATTAAAGTTTTGGGGTTATACGTGGGAATTAATCAAAACGAATGTGATAAACTGATTTAAAAAGGCGGGATAATTAATTTAATCTTGGGAAAAGAGAAACCTTACGATAATTGGAAAAATTCTTATCATAAAAACCTTGATAATTCCACAATTTACTTATATCGCGAACATGTCTGTTCTAAGCAAAGAAAATAAATGTTCTGGAAAAAGAATTATATAAATTTATATGGAACGGTAAGGGTGATAAAGTTAAAAGAGCTACTTTGATTAATAATCATGAAAAAGGAGGGCTGAAAATGATCGATATCAATAGTTATTTCAAAACTCTTAAAATAAAAATGGGTACAAAGAATTGTGCTTTCTAATTCGAAAGACGATTGGGCGGTCATACCGAAACTATTTCTGAATAAATTTGGAAGAAATATTCTTATATTTAAAATGAATCTTGGGAAAGAAGACATTCGCACTATAAATAGAATTTTTCGATTACCAAAATTTTATGAAGACATGCTCAAATGTTGGTTCGAGGCTAAAAATGTACAATCTGTTATTCCGATGATCTTTAGGGAAAGAAGAAAACAAATTATTTGGGGTAACAGATTTATAAAATTCCACAATAAGCCCGTTATCATGCAGAACTGGATAAACAGCGGATTGATATATGTAAATGATATAATTGACAGAAATGGAGAAATCCGCGAAAATTATATATAAAATAAACTAAATAATAAAACAAATTGGATTTCGGCATTGTCGATAATACAAAAAGCTATACCACAAGCGTGGTTTTAAGAAAACTAACCACGGAAGAATCCATAAAGACAACCGTTTGTATTAATAAAGATTTGATACAGTTTAATAATAAATATATTAACATAGAAACAATTGATAATATGACTTTTTATAAGCTTTTGATAAGAAACAAAAATTGAAATTAATATTGGAATAAAGAAATGGGAAAGAAAATTAAATTTAAAAGTTACACAAAAAGACAAAATCTTTGAATTTATCCATCAAATATTATCACAAAATTACTTAAAAATGTATAAATGGAAACTGATAAGCTCAATATTTTATGTATATATTTCATATACATATTTCAATAAAGAAAATCTTTATGTGTGGAAAAGGGTAAATAGCCTCTTGTGTGCACATTGTCAACGAATCGATAATTATGATCATTTCTTTTATATTTGTGATTGTTTAGCTGATTTTTGGGAAAAGTATGTGATGGTTTAAATTCAGTTGGTTTCTCAAGGAAAATTCTTCTAAAACATATAGTCTTTGGATACAAGATAGATGATACGGATTATTGGCCGTTGAATGTTTTTCAATATATAAATCATACCCGACAAAAGCACAAGTGTCATTAGTGAACAATTATAACAGTATCGACATGAATACCTGTTGTTAGTATTAAAAAGCTTCTGCATTTTATGTGAGTTTGTAATACACATATATTGAGAATTCGTTGTAACCTCTGTACTTCTGTACTTAATCTTAGCGTTATAGCTGGTACCACTTTTGGTCGGGGAGTTTATTGGCGATGGGGTACCGGTGTTGCTTTCCGTCTTTTTTATTAACTTCGCTTCATTAACCGGTATGTAGTGACAATGGCGTCCGTTCGTTATTCTGTCCACCATAGGGGTACACACTTTGTGGCGACAACTCCTCCTGGATCACTTTGTGAAATTCAATGAAATTTTTCACAGAATGTTCGGTGCATATTGCCATTATTCAAATATTACTATTTGATTTGTTTTTATTTCTGGAAACTATGGGGGAGTTCATCAGTCTGCCATAGGGTACTTATTTTGAGGCGTCAACTCCTTCTAGACCACTTGATGAAACTCACTAAAACTAGTACATATTGCCATTGTGCACCACCTATTTCGAAATTTGGATTGCGTCCGTCCGTCCGGCGTAAACTTTTCATTCAAAGATCTTCTCCTCTGAAACTACTGGGCCAATTGGAACCAAACTTGGCCATAATAGTCCTTAAATAGTCCCCTGCAAAAAAGTTGTTTTTCAGATCTGCGCTATATCCAAGATGGCTGCCAGCGGGGATGATAGTTTAACATTGGACACTATGGGAAAACACTTTCAAAGATCTTCTCTGCAACTGCTGGGCCAATTGAAACCAAACTTTGCCACAATAGTCCTTAGATGGTCCCCTGCAAAAAAAGTCGTTTTTCAGATCCGCGCTATATCGAAGATGGCTGCCAGCGGGGATCATAGTTTTTACTTTGGACCCTATGGGAAAACACATTCAAAGATCTTCTCCTCTGAAACTATTGGGGCAATTAAAACCAAACTTGGCAACAATAGTCCTTGGATGTTCCCCTGCAGAAAAGTTGTTTTTCAGACCCACGCTATATCCAAGATGGTCGCCAGCAGGGAGCATAGTTTTAACATTGGACTCTATGGGAAATACCTTCAAAGATCTTCTCCTCTGAAATTACTGGGCAAATTGAAACCAAACTTGGCCACAATAGTCCTTAGATGGTCCCCTGCAAAAAAGTTGTTTTTCAGATATGTGCTATATCTAAGATGGCCACCAGCGTGGATCGTAGTTCTAATATTGGACCCTATGGGAAATACATTCAAAGATCTTCTCCTCTGAAACTACTTGGCCAATTGAAACCAAACTTGGTCACAATAGTCCTTAGATAATCCCCTGCAAAAAAGTTGTTTTTTCAGATCTGGGCTATATCCAAGATCGCCGCCAGCAGGGATCATAGTTTCAACATTGGACCCTATGGGAAAACACTTTCAAATATCTTCTCATCTGAAACTACTTGGCCAATTGGAACCAAACTTGACCACAATAGTCCTTAGATGGTCCCCTGCAAATTTTTTTTTTTTTTCAGATCCGCGCTATATCCAAGTTGGCTGCCAGCGGGGATAATAGTTTTATCATTGGACCCTATGGTAAAATACAATCAAAGGTCTTCTTCTCTGAAACTGCTGGGCTAATTGAAACCAAACTTGGCCACAAAAGTCCTTAAATCGTCTCTGCAAAAAAGTTGCATGTTTTTCAGATCCGGGCTATATCCAAGCTGGCCGCCAGCGGGGGTCATGGTTTTAACATTTGACCCTATGGGAAAACACATCCAAAGATCTTCATCTCTGAAAGTACTGGGCCAATTGGAACCAAACTTGGCCAAAATAGTCATTAGGTGGCCCTTGCAAAAAAGTTTTTTTTCCAGGTCTGTGCTTTATCCAAGATGTCCGCCAGAAGGGAACATAGTTTTAACATTTGACCCTTTTGGAAAACACATTCAAAGATCTTCTTCTCTGAAACTGTTCAGCCAATTGAAACCAAATTTGGCCACAACAGTCTTTAGATTGCATCTCTACAAAAAGTTTTTTTTTCAAGTCTTTGCTTTATGCAAGATTGCTGCCAGATGGGAACAGTTTTAACATTAAAAGATCTTAGCCTTTGAAATTACTTAGCCAATAATAAAAACATACTTATTACAATGGGCCATAGTTGATCCCCTTTGAAAAATTTGCCTGGCTTGTATGCATGACATTCTAGATGGCTCCAGTGGGGCTTTGAGACCTATCGGAAAGCATTTAAAGATGTTCTCCTCTGAAAATATCGAGTCAGTTGGAACTAAAATTAGACTTAGTGGTCCTTAGATGGGCCACTTCACGAAAGGTGACAGTAGAACTGCACCCCAACCCAAAATAGCTGCCAGTCTGGAACATAGTTTAACTTAAGATAATGTAACATCAGTGTCTATTAACAAATTTGAAAATAATGCCCTTAAAACATTGGGATTATTTTAACTGCATATGTCAGCCGTGGCCCAGGTGAGCGATACAGGCTCTTGAAACCACTTGTTGATGTTTTATTTCTGGAATGAAATTCGGGAGCGTGGATATATAGCTTTGTTCAAAGTTTTTCTAGTTTTTCTAGTATGCTTTTATGGCTATTTCCTTGACCATTTTGAACAAACGGTTGGTAACCTTGCTTTGTTTGCTTGCTCAGGCGATTAAGTTGCAATATAAAAATAAATTTAAGTTATTGTTATTTAATTTTCGTTTCGTTCCTTCTTCTACATTAGGAATTTCTCTTCAGTTTTAATGAAAATTAACATAAAAATTGCAAAATATTTAGAGTGTTTTCTGCAATATGCTGGCAAATTAACATAAATCAGGGACTATACAGTCCCTGCATAAATATATAGTTAATAAAAAATGTTTAGAGTCGCAGCTCCTGCCAGTATATATTTATTGTATGGTTTTAGTAAACGGTTATGTTCTGTTAGCTTGCTGTCTTGTTCAGGGTAATTTTTTGGTTTGATTTTTAAAACGGGTAGTGGGAGCTATTGCCTTCGCTTGTCGTCCGTCGTCCGACGTCCGTCCGTTAACTTTTCACATTTTCATCTTCTCCTCTGAAACAACTGAAGCAAATTCAACTAAACTTGACTGAAGCAAATTCAACTCAACTTGACAGGAATGATGTATAGAAGGTCCTTTACAAAGATTGCTCATTTCGTTCCGATCCGATAAAAAACATGGCCACCACCACGGAACATAGTTTAACATTGGACCCTATTGGAAAAATCACATGTTCATCTTCTCCTCTGAAACCACTGTTAGTTAATTCAACCTAACTCTACAGGAATGATGTACTAAAGGTCCTCAACAAAAATTGCTCATTTCATTCCGATTCGATGAAAAGATGGCAGTCAGCGCGGAACTTAGGTTTAACATTGGACACTATGGGAAAAATCACATGTTCAGCGAGTGTTTGTCGAAACTGTTCGAATATTAATTTGTCAGTAGTATGATGCTGACAAGACAGAGGCCAACGTGATGTGCACTGCATACCAAGAAATCAATATCTCTAAATTCTGGCTTTGCACTACATGTAAATGAAGCTAGGGTTCAAATTGCCATTTTTGTTTTTCACAGTTGTTATTGGTATTTGAAGGTAAAATTTATCTCAATTTCTTAGAATATCGGTATTTCATCTATTTATTTCACGAAATAAAATCAAGGTAGTATTTTCTTGAACAGAAATACTTTATATTTTAACCTTGCTTTTGTTTGGAACTTTGTATCCAAGTTTATTTCAATTACCGCTCGATGTTTTATGTTGAATATGCTTGATGTTTGCTTGTATTGTTTAGTTCTTTGTTGTTAAGTGCACGCAAAATAGTCCTCAGACCATTTTGCCGGCGCCGGTCAAATAGCCTTTGGACTATTTTACCGATACCGGCTAAATAGCCACTCCGTATTTTTTCTCTATTGGCTTTAATACATCTTTCCAATGTATTGATTTTATCTGCACTGATGAAAAATAAGTCGTCGAAATGTCCATATGCAGAAATTAAATTTACTGTTACTTCGGTATTTTATTATTTGTCAATATCCTAATATTGAATTTTTCTTTTATAAGTATTTAAAGATTTTCTTGCATACATTTCCTACGTTCAAAAATTGTTTTTCATACACACTTATTTTGGTCTGCTTATCTGGAGTGGATACCAACAAGAATATGAAGCAATCAAAGAATTTCTTGTCATGTATGGACTAACATGGCAGTTAGTCAGTGATATGTGTGTTAAATGAAAGGAAATTTACATTTCGTTTGACGGTTTGCCAAAAATGTTCTGTGTCGGATTGTGTTCCCCTGATTCAGTCGAATGTTATACGGATTTTCCTTACTGGTCTCTTTCTTTGATCGATTCGGACTTTTGTTGTCACTTTTATTTTTTAATCAATATCCACTATCAAATTTTACATTTATACTGGTTATAATACAACAATGGAAAATATCATTTCCTGCTTTTCATACACACTTATTTTGGCCTGCTTATCTGGAGTGGATACCAACAAGAATATGAAGCAATCAAGAATTTCTTGTCATGTATATCACCAATATATCACCAATGCAATCAGCCGTTTTTGATATGTCGTTTATGTGGATCCTCGCATAATATAGGGGGTCATATATACATCGGCAAACGAATACCGAAGCAAGAACAAGGAAAGGGGAAATTCTAAAATCATCTAAAGTCATGTGATTATGTTCTGTCCAATGGAACAGCTTGAAAAATATCTAATGAATAATATTAATAAATAATTTATTAATATCTATAATGTGTACACTATTTTAAATATATATATAAATAATTTGTAAATATCAATAATTCATTTCTTAATATGAATAAATCATTTTTAAATATCAATAAATAAATCTGTATTTATTGAAATTAATAAATGCTGATTTATAGAAATCTATAAATATTTATTAATATCTATAAATGATTTATTGATATCTATAATTCATTTATAGACATCAATAAATAGGGAATACATTCCATAACCGCTGTGAAGCTGAAATGTTATAAATATAAGTTTCGAAATGCACTCAAAACTATGCCACGAAAATCATTTACTTTTGAATCGACACAGTATTTGAGAGAAAATCTTTCAATCCCATTACAGTTAAATCTATGATCCCACCTTTCAGCCATAATACAATGGGTGTATGAACATATCCTGTAAAATTTTCAAAAGGGAGCAATCAAATGACTATCACCAAAAGTTTAGTTCTCATAGTGGGAGTTATGGACAAAAACCACCATAAGGACTGCTGTGATCAAGTTTTGATCCAATTGCTTAATATAAGTGATTTGCAAAAAAAACTTTCTTCCAAATACATTTTTTAAAAGTAAGGTTCCATGTTAAATGATATGTGTTTCTGGTGAGCACAAACGTCTTTGAAATATATTCTAAAACTGCAGCTACATTCTTTTCTGCAGATGGTCAGTTCGACAAATTCACTGCAGTGAAGATCAATGAAGTTTTACAAAGACAAACATAGACAATAACTAAACACCGAAGTTAAAATGATGAACATATAAGTGAGACCCTTGTAACTGGTAACGTCAAAACAAAAAAAAACAAGTATTCAAATCACAATGAACAAAAAGCAGAGAAACATTAAAAACTTCTGATACTTCGGAAAAAGTATCATCAATAAAAAGTCAAATAATGTAGGACAATATTTTATAAATCAAGTTTATAATACATTATATAATAATATATAATAACAATAAAAAGTTTAAAAAATCATAAATTGAAATGTGAAAGGTTATACAACCGTATAAAGAAAACGGAGAAAAAATTCTATGTAGGTACTATTTGATGGTGAATAAAAGGATATGGAGTAAATGCACATGAGACAAAGTCTCTACAAATACATGGTAAAAAAACAAGCAAAGGAACAACGCTTTTATTGTTTTCTTATCAATACATGCATATTAATAACTCTCATTAAGTTATCTAACTATTCAAAACATCCACAATGATAATAACGTGTGCGAAACAAGTACATGTATTGTAATTGACACAATCACGCTGAAATTCAAACACTAATCCGCAACATGGTGAAGGTCCTGAAAAATGATTTTGAAACTGGTCAGATTACATAGCAGATACAATATGTAATCAAAACCTCTCAGCTAACGAATACCGAAGTGAATATGAGAAGGGAAAATGACTCTAACGTGGCAGTACCATAATTGCATCAAATTTTAACGGTTTTAACTTATTAAAACTTATTATTAACTATTATTAAATTTAAAAGCAAACCTAATATTCTTTTATGAGACCAGTCCTTTACCTTTTGCACACAGTTGTAAAATTCTTGGAATAAGTGTTGCAGGAATAACTGTCCAGCAAAAGCACTGTAAATTTGCACCAAGGAGTACCCAATATTGGAAAATTGAATTTTCCTGCAATTTTTTTCTATATATGTTTGAACATTCAGCTACTTGACAACTTGGCAAGTGTACGGAAGTTAAAATATTTAACAATAAGTTGAATGCTCGATTTTTTTTTTCTCACAATAGTATACTCGGAGCAAAAAAAATATCTACAGAATTTCTTTATGGATACGAAACGTCTTTTTATCCAAGCTCTAGTCAGAAAATTGCTGGTATCTTTATTGTCGCGATTTATGCTTGTCTCATTATTGCACTGCAGTTTGTTAACATCAAAACTAAAATGGCCGGTCGACTATTTCCTTGAACACGCCAAAGGTTTTTTCTCTGCTGTCGCACAGTGAATATTCTTACGAACGATGTAAATTTATTATGTACACGTTAACATGCTGATTTAAGAAATTGTACATTTTTGCGATCACTGCACAAACTGCAAAGAAAACAAAAAAACAAAAACAAAAAACAAAAAAAAAAACAAAAACAAAAACCTGGCTTTCGCTTTTTCTGATATTCAATTTAAACCTCTTTATGGTAAATTTAATTTTCATATTATTTTCAACAGATGTAGAAAGATACTGAAATGACGAAAATTTATTTGTTACACATTGTTGAATAAATATTACGATTTTAAATTTCCTATCATGTTGGTGCAATTAATTGACTAAGTGCAATTTGTGTATTTTCACGTTAACCGTGAAGGCTTTTATTGGAAAACAAATTAATTACTTTTTTTTCTTATTAATATCTTCAAATCATTTACATCCTTTCAGCTTTACCCTACACACTGACAATGTAACACATTTTCAAAAAGAGAGTCAACTGTTTTCTGACCCAATTTTACAATAGTTTCTGTAAAAATAGAGACCCGTCTTTGAATAATTAGATAAATAGATTCTAGCAATGAACAATTTGACATAATGAAAGTAACTTGACATCTATAACAAAACAAAGCGGACAAAAATACTTGATTTATTAATATTAATAATTATCTATAAATATTCATAATTCATTTGTTAATGTGTACATATGGTAGAGGTTCCTATTGATTTCATTGGTTGAAAAGGTCACGTGATTTTCAGAATATTCAGTGTAATTTCAGCTTTGTTTCTATACTAACGCTATGTTTCTTTTTTTACGTATACTAACATTACATATTGACGCTATGTTTCTATATTTAGTAAACTGACGTCATGTTTCTTTTAATACATATACAGACGCTGCAGTACATAATTTAGATCCAGTTGGACGATCAAATCTACTGTTTTTCAAGCACTTAAAACAAAACCCCAAAAAATTGCAAGACGCTTTTCACATAATAATGATTTAGGGACGGTCGTGATATAAAGAGAAAGACGTATTTTGCAGAACATCAAAATCAATAAAAATCTATTTAACAGGTGTCACACGGTATTCATGGTACACCTGACGTAAGCACAAGGTTTGCTTGTTATTTATTTTTTTATTATTATATTTGCAAATGAGAGATGTGTCGGCATATATTTAACCTATCAACACTCGTGCAGCCATCCTGCTCTATTTGGTTTGCAGATCCATTTCAACCTTCAAACATACCATAGATTCTATTTCGAGTTAAGTTCGGCGTATTCACAAAATCTGTTTCCTAAAACATGTAATGAGATACCATGAAAACTGCATATGTAATATAACAATGATAGACTTTTTATTATGATTATATGTCCTAACAGGTTCATATATAACATATTGACTTCTTAAAAGTTCATAATTGATAATTGATTCATAAAAATTTATAATTCTTTTATAAATATTTGTTTTTATTATTAATATTTATAATTCAAAAATATTTATAAAAAAAATTAAATAATTGCAACTCATTTATAGATATATATCAAGTATATCTATTTACAATTGATTTATTAATATCAATAATTCTTGCTTATTTCTTAATATTTATAATTCATTTATATAGACATATTGGTCACATATTCATTTACTCCATATCCTCTCGTTGAATGACTATTACGATTTCAAACTTCTATCTCTAAGTGCTAAGTGCAATTTGTGTATTTCGCTGTTAACCGTAAAGGCGTTTATTGGAAAACAAATTTATTATAACGCCGAACTTAACTCGAAATAGAATCTCTGATATGTTTGAATAGAGCAGGATGGCTGCATGAGTGTTGATAGGATAAATATGAAAAAGAAAGGAAATAAAAGAATTTTCAAATTTAACATAGAATATGTATGAAAAGTAAGATTTTTAAAGCAAAGCATACCTATACTATGTTAGATTTGAAGATTTTTTTATTTCGCAACATATCAAACTCCTTCGCAAGGATATAATGATGTGAAATTTTCAAAACACTTAACTGTTTTTGTCATTTTTCAAGAGCTAGTTTACATCGCAGACTAAAAATTTTACTTGCATACCTTTTTAATGCTAAAATTCATCAAGTTTTTTGCTTTGCGAATTATAAAACTCCTCCGAAAGGATATTATGATGTTAAATTTTCAAAACACTGATTTTTTTTAGTCATTTTCATAGACTTAGCTTAAACCTCTGTTTCAAAATCTTACTGTTCATACCTTTTCTATGCTACATTTAATGATTTTTGTATTTCGCAACATATCAAACTTCTTCGCAAGGATATAATGAAGTAAAAGTTTCAAAACACTTAACTTTTTTGTATTTTTAAAGAGTAAGTATAAACCGTAGACTAAAAATTTTACTTTTCATATCTTTTAAATGCTAAAATTCATCAAGTTTTTGCTTCGCGAATTATAAAACTCCTTCGAAAGGATATTATGATGTTAAATTTTCAAAACACTGAATATTTTTGGTCATTTTTATAGACTTAGCTTAAACTGTGTTTCAAAATCTTACTTTTCATACCTTTTCTATGCTACATTTGATGATTTTTGTATTTTGCAACATATCAAACTTCTTCGCAAGGATAAAATGAAGTAAAATTTTCAAAACACTTAACTTTATTTGACATTTTTAAAGAGTAAGTATAAACCGTCGACTAAAAATTTTACTTACATACCCTTTTAATGCTAAAATTCATCAAGTTTTTTGCTTCGCGAATTATAAAGCTCCTTCGAAAGGATCTTATGATGTTAAATTTTCAAAACACTGAATTTTTTTGTCATTTTTATAGACTTAGCTTAAACTGCTGTTTCAAAATCTTACTTTTCATACTTTTTCTATGCTAAATTTGATGATTTTTGTATTTCGTAACATATCAAACTTCTTCGCAAGGATATAATGAAGTAAAATTTTCAAAACACTTACTTTTTTGACATTTTTAAAGAGTAAGTTTATACCGTAAACTTAAAATTATACTTTTCATACCTCTTAAATGCTAAAATTCATGAAATTTTTAACTTCCAAATTATATAACTCCTTGGAAAGGATATGATGAAGCAAAAGTTTTAAATTACTGAATTGTTTTGATCATTTATAAGACCGAGTTTTTGGGGTTTTTTTTTACTGCTTTTCAAATTATTCATTTTTCATACCAAATTTCGTGATTTTTCTTTTAAATTTCGAAACAGAGTACACATCCAGTTATATGAAAATAAAAAATCTTTGCTCTAGAGATTAGTTAAATTGAATATTCTTTTTAAACGGCGATTTTTCACAACTTTTACCTGGTGAAGGTGAATATAATCAGTCGAGATCGCATTCTATGTCTAAGGACCCGCTAATCTGATATCCATTCGCACCATAATTTGTCAAAGGTACAACTCTATTTGATAATTAATTTATAATATCAAAATATATAAAATAAATAAAAGATACGAAATTTGAATAAAAAAGAGAAATATAAGCGGTAAACAGAAAAAAAAAACGATTCTGATTGGTTTGATTAAACCCTGAATACCGTTTTCCGTTTCTGATTGGACGAACGTTAAATATCAAATAGCGATTTCCGTTTCTCGTTTCTTATTGGCTAAAACTATGAATAGCGTTTTCGCTTTAAACTCGAATTAACGATACCGATCGGAAACTATGGGTTTCCGTCGCAAACCCCTAGTTTCCGTTGAATTTCAATCGAAAACTAGGGTTTTCGTCCACAACTATGTATACCGATCGGAAACCCATGTTTAACGTGCGGTAAACCTAGTATTTCGCACGAAAACCCCTAGTTTCCGTTCGAAATACTAGGTTTACGGCATTTTTGTTACTATCGCGTGCCATAGTCAGTTTACTAAAAATAGAAACATAGCGTCAATATGTAATGTTAGTATACATAAAAAAGAGACATAGCGTCAATATACCTATAAATAGAAACAAAGCTGATAATACACCTAATATTCTTAAAATCACGTGACCTTTTCAACCAATGATATCAATAGGAACCTCTACCATATTACAATAATCAATCAGCCACCAAATAGATATTTCAACATCATATTTTACTGGCTGTGTGACGGGTGCCATGCGTGGAGAAGATCATGCTTACCCTTCCAGAGCACATGATGATACCTCAGTTTTTATAGGAGTTAACACTGCTAGTGCTTTAGTTTTGTTGCGTTCTTGTTGATTTTTGTTTATTTGTTTTGTCTTTGTTGTACTGTCTCAATTCGTGGTGCCGTGAATTGCCGTGATTTTGGAGTTCAGATTTTAGAATATCTCCTTTCCTCGTTCTTGCTTCGGTATTCGTTGGCCGATGTATAATATATTTACCTTTCAATAGCAATTGCTGCTGAGTTGCTACCGGACACTACCGCAATGGAAGGGGAGGTTTGGAATGCCATAAAACCGGTAAAACCCACCATTTCTTTTGAAATATCATAACCAAGTCAGGACCATTGCGGTCGACAATTTTCCAGTGGTTTCCACCTAATTTGTCTTTTCGTCTCATGGACTTTGGCTCTTGACAACTCTGTTCGGTAATTTTGTTATTACCTCCATTTTATTGTTCATTTTTTTAAAATCAGCACATCATTTATAGATATATATAATTGCTTTATCAATAGTAATAATTCAGTATTTACAATTCAATCACATTTATTAAAAATTCTTCCACATATAAATAATAATAAATGAATTACAGATATTAACAATTGAATTATAGATATTGAAGATTAATTGTTAATATTAATAATTAATTATAATATCAATTAATAATTGTTGATATTAATAAATCAGGCATTTTTGTCCACTTTGGCTTGATTTATCTATATTTACAATTAATTGTAAATATTTATATTTAATTTTTTAATATTTATTATCTAAATATAAATAATAATACTTAATTTATAATTTATAAATAATAATAAATAATATATTATTTATAATTCATCTATTCATATTTTTTATTCCTTTAATAATATCTATATTTCAATTGTAAATATTTATAAAGAGGACAATTATAAATATTAACAATCCATTTATAAATAATAATAAATCAATTATAAATATTCACAAATGTTTTATTAATATTTATCATACTTAGTAGTATGGTGGTTTATCGCCTTGAATGCCTATATAGGTCTCGCACGGCTTTTTAAACCTGGAGGGACGCCCACTCCTGTGCAAGATAATTTTCGGACAGTTGATCTTCCCTGGTATCCGCTGACTGTCTTGCGACTTCGCTGTCGAATTCCATGGTGGGTCGATTTTTTGGTATAGAAGGACTTTGAAGAACTCAAAGCCCTAACTACGGTATGCACCGCCGTGAGCCTGCATGTCTTGACCGCCCCGAGAGACAAAGACCCAATCTTCACGTTGAATGGTGCAGTTGCCCAGTTCTCATCATCGTACCGAAGTACTCTCGTGGAGGTGGTCGTGCGTCTTCGAGAACTGACTTGCTTATATCTTTATATTTATAATTCATTTTATAAATATTTTTATCATTCTATGATATTATTTGTCCGCTGTGATTGGAAAAATGAAAGGATGGTTTATTTAACGTCACATGACCTTCTTTAAATATTGTGTAAACCATGTATTTCCATAAATAGTACATGACGTTCTGTATTTGGAAACGTCACGTTTACAACATAATTAATATGCTAATTAATCGAACGTTACATGCTTATGGCACGCGATAGTAACAAAAATGCGGTATACCTAGTATTTCGAACGAAAGCTAGGGGTTTTCGTGCGAAATACTAGGTATACCGCACGTTAACTAGGGGTTTCCGATCGGTATACATAGTATTTCGCCGAAAACCCTAGTTTTCGTTCGAAATACTAGGTATACCGCATTTTTGTTACTATCGCGTGCCATACCGATCGGTATCGGAAATTCGAGTTTAAACCTAAAACGCTATTCATAGTTTTAGCCAATGAGAAGCGAGAAACGGAAATCGCTATTTGATATTTAACGTTCGTCCAATCAGAAACGGAAAACGGTATTCAGGGTTTAATTAAACCAATCAAAATCGTTTATTCTGTTTATTGCTTATAATTCTCTATTTTTTATTCAAATTTTCGTATCTTTTATTTGTTTCATATATTTTGATATTATAAATTAATTATCAAATAGAGTTGTGCCTTTGACACTTTTAGGTGCGAATGGATATCAGATTCGCGGGTCTTGGGGGGATATTCGATCTCGACTGTCTGTATTCACCTTCACCAGTTAAAAGTTGTGAATATCGCCGTTTAAGACTTTGTTTTTAAAATAATTCCATTTAACTAATCTCTAGAGCAAAGATTTTTATTTTCATATAACTTGATGTGTACTCTGTTTCGAAATTAAAAAAATCATGAAAGTTGGTAAGAAAAATAAATATTTTGATAAGTGGTTGAAAAAACAAAAACTCAGTCTTATAAATGATCAAAACAATTCAGTGTTTTAAAACTTTTACTTCATCATATTATCCTTTCCAAAGAATTTTTTAATTCGCAAAGTTATAACTTTGATGGATTTTAGCATTTAAGAGGTATGAAAAGTATAATTTTAAGTATCCGGTTTAAACTTACTATTTAAAAATGAAGTAAGCAATAAAGTGCTTTGAAAATTTTACTTCATTATATGCTCTCGAAAGAGTTTGATATGTTGCAAAATAAAAAAAAA